>CM031582.1:3678592-3865418 GCA_018467065.1 Ephestia elutella
ATAAACATCTGTTCAGTGGTTTTTGAGTTTATCGCGAGCAGACAGACGGGTTGTCCCAATGATTTATGAGTACCTGCCAAGAAAAGACAAAATATCGAAGTATATCGATGTTTTGTTTTCGTGTTTGCATACATCCCTAAGCCGGCGTCTATCAAGGTGCTGCAAGGTGCTGCAAGATGCCTGCCGGTCGCAGCGACCAGCTACACTCGACAGCACCCTGCTTCGCTTACTTTGATTAACGCCGCTATAAGTTGAACTGTTGACTTATATTGGACGTACTCTTTTTTCTTCATAGCTGCACCTAAATGCTGTGCTAAAAAAAGAGACAGATATATCCACACACATTATCACTACAACTCAGTGTAGTCGCGTTGCTGCCAACTCTTGCGGCTTAAAAAGGCGGTCTCGTGATAATCGGTGTTAACTGTCGTGTGCTGTTAAAGTCGACGTATTCGCCAGACCTACCTATAGAAGATTATTTTTGTCTGTTCATAAAATCAGCCAATTTATGCCATTAATTTTCCAGATACAGTGACGTTAATGGCAAGACGGCTGGCCACCGCTGGAACAAAGCATGGCTGTTTCTCTGCAGAACAACAGAACTGAATACTTTCTTCACCATGTGGTTATTTTGGTGGATTTCGGCGTGCCCTGGTGTGGACACGTTTCTGAAACAAGTGAGTATTAGTCAAGACATTACCAACAACTAGACGGGAACTCATTGGTGTATTGGTCAATAAAACGTCTTTAGACGGTTGAGAGCGTAATCTGAAAGGCCTGGGAATCCTCATCTGCTGATTGATGTGTAGGTCTTTGGTATTATCTACTATTTCTCCTCTTCTGATACTGGAATTCTTTACTATTATTTATCTGTTCTAATTCTCAGGTTCTAAGCCACTTTCTTACCGGTCAGCTCTTTGTGAGGGTTACCATCTCTTAGTTCTCTAATAGATAACGCTTTTAACCTTGCCTTGTGACTTACCTTAGGTAGGTAGATACCTTGGTATCATTTACTCCATTTTCTTAATTTGTCAACTACTGATTGTTGGGTTTTTCCTTGTAAATGCGAAAGTGAGTTTGTTTGTTTGATACCTGTTCACGTATTATCTTCTAAACCAATCTTCCTTCCCCTGTGCCCTAACACCTGCACTCGAAGCCAGCTTGATAGCCGCCACCGATAAGGCCGTAAAAGTAGCGGGAGCAATTTGATCGTTAGAATGGCATCGACACGCCAAGAAGAAGAACCAATCTTCCTGAAATTTCGCATACCACATAAGTAGTTATAAATGTAACAACAACAAAAAGCACTGTTCATGCAGAAGAAGGCGAAGCCGCGGAGTGATAAAAGCTAGTAAATAAATAATTGTACAAATTTTTGATCGATCTATCCAGGCGAAATGGTAGCCAAGGTTTCTTCAAATCTCCCTACCGCTGGCTGCAATTCTCAACATGAACAATGGCAAGGAAGCCATCCTGGAAGACTTGGAAATGCTGGTTGACAGTGACGTGGTCGTAGCCCGGAGGAGCTGGTGGACAGATCGTCTTCGACTGAAGGTAACACTCAAAGTCAATTGATTTTTATTTAAATTGGCTTAAAGATAGCACTTTTAGTCACTAATAGTCATATGCTAATAAACTAGATCTAGTTAGTCGATGTCGAAGAAAATTCAACCACTTAAAATAACAAGGTTACTACCGCCTCCAAAAGAAGCGCAAGTGGGAGAAGAGGCGGCGCAACAAACCTCCACTAGGATGCATTTCTTCAAAGACTTTAACAACATATATAACTGTCTATTATTATTCTATGTGGACAAATATACATTGACACTGCAGCGATTATTCCTCACATTTGATGACTTGTTGCTCTGTTTGGCTTGTCTTTCATAAGGTCAAAGCTAGGTCCATCAGCTTTTGAAAGGACTTTTTGAATAGCACTTTGACGAAATATATAGCTCTTCTTACTCATTGCAAAAGTCAAGCTACTTTAACAAAAGATGTACCATACGTTAGTTTTGTTTTATTTTCAAATGTATTTACATCGTGTGGATGGTTAGACATATAAAAGAAATTACGTCACATATTTTAAATAATATTTACCTACCATAACTTCTACGACCAACCGGTACATAAATATCGTTCTATTTTGTTTAAAGACAAAAAAATAATTAAAACCAGAATAAGCAAAAAAGTTTATATTTTTAGAATTACATAATAATTATACTAACTTATTATCGATTTACTTACGCATAAGAGATATGCAGTGTGAGAACGCAGGTTTTGTAACCTCCAGACACCTTTTGTATGTAGCATATATTATTTGCGTGCGACACGCTCTCCATAAATAAATAGCATGAGTTACAAACACAGAGATTTGGCTCCAGTGAATTTCGTTTAATCCACCAATTTCCAAAATTCCTTTCTTAGGTAGGTTCCTTCAAGATTCTGCACGTTCGAGAAGGTTTTCGTCTGCGATGATATACCAATCAATTGTATACAGTAATTATATATAATCAAATAGCTTCAAGAGAGCTTTTAATACCGGCGTTCACCTGCTTTCAGAAGCTCCAGTCGTGATTCCATCATCACCCGGTGCCTTATTGTTTTTTAACTGATTGGAAGCCATTCTAATCTCGTATAGGCTGACGTCTACGGGATATCTTCGGTGTAGTGTCGGGTCAATCTGGCTCTTGGATCTTTAGCCAGAATTACTGACAGCAGGTGCCGCGTACGCTTCGGTGTATAATTGTCCGTAGAACTTCTCAACCTCTTCCAACAGCTCCAGCTTCGACAAAATTATTCTGCCATCCTCAGTCTTCAAGCTTGGTCAGATTGGCTTTGACCAACAGACAGATCCCTTGCAAATACTTTTGAGCCGCTTGTTTCGGCTTAATCCGCCTCTTCAATACGGTCAGTATTGAATTAGCGTAAATCGCGGGTTAGGTATTGGAGATCTGTCTGTTTAGAGCGTCGATACTGAGCAGCATCGTCAGAGGACTGCAGAACCAAGTTTCGTCTTTCTTCCATGAGTTTGTTAGTGAGGTCCGAGATCTTTTTGGATTCCTTTTAAACGGCAGGTTTTGAAGGCCTTATGACCCAGCTGTTTGGACAATTTGCACGAACCTGTATCATTCATTATAATCGTCCAGATTTTATCGCAGTCTCCCAGGCATTCGAAGCGATTCTGCAACTCGAGCTGAAAGCTCTCGGGGTTTTGGAGCTGGATAGGCGCTGGTCTGAGCGTAGACTTCACGCCAGTCGACACCTTTCGAGGTGTATATTTTCCACGTGCGTTATTGGAAGAATTGTATTGTTTTGCTTATTAATTAAATTGGAAGTAAACTATGAGGCAGAATTTTTGCACAAAACTCAGGTAGAGGTATCTGCTTAATCAGTTTCTTACAAGCAGTTTTTTCAGCATACCAAAAGTTGCAATAAATACGGGAAATCATCTACACAATACGTGCATCATGTTTGCGCCCATTGAAGGCCAAAAAGCATCTTCTAGATCATTCTAACGAAACTACTACTACATCGACTAACAATTCTGAAGTGCAGCAGAAAATTCATTAAATGTCTGACTATATCAAAGAAGTTCCAAAAACAATGACTTTGAGTACGTTTGGAATCGTAGAAGATTATAGGAGATCAAAAGTGCTGTCTCTCATAGAAGAGAATGACAGCTTAAGAGGGACACACGCTTACACAATGGCCAACGTCATTACTGATTCCAATGAGACGAGGAAGCATATGGAGGATCGATTGTAAGTTGAAAATCTATCTCTAGTTTTTTTTTTTTTAAAGTAAATTTAAAACTTGACAACACAACTTTGTAGAACTAACATTTTTTTTTTTTTAACTAAAACTAGACTACGAGAGGCGGTGTTATTTATGATATTTTAATGATACCAAACTGGTATTAGATTTACAATTTAACGATGCAAAAATTGTTTTTACTCAAATCTTTGGGGCAAATCTGCTTTTAAATTGCTGAATATGTACACTTTGTATATCTTTGATCAGAGAAATTCGTTTCTGGAAAATACGTTATTATATAAATCTTGAACTGCTGATGTGTCTATTATTTTATTTTTTATTATGTCGCGGAATGTTTATTTTAACAAACAAAAAAACTAATAACATTAAATTAAAAACAAATTAAATCTAATTATAATTAGAAATAAATAAAACTAAATGTGCTTATACTAAATAGGTACCGACTAAAATAGATCTATCGCCAAATTTCCGTTTTATTGGTTCTTCCCGATAGCAGATGGGCCAATTTCTCTTTAGTCGTATTTCCTCATAACTGAGGGTCGTGGTCATTATATGGAATGAAACACACACAACGACTCTCATGGCAATTTTAATGGATTGGTTTTGCCATTTGCCTTACTCCTTTTCACACACTAGCTGATAATCATCAACTTCAGAGTGCAGGTTTCCTAGCGATGTTTTCCATAGCTCCTGTTTTCCCTTCACCGGAAGCAAGTGGTGGTCGATGAAAACTAACATGAGTCAGATTGGTATACAAACTCATGTAGCCCGGGCAGGATTCGAACCAAGGATTTTGTATCCAGAGCCGCGCGCCACCACCGCTTCTCGGCCAATTTATGGTAGATTAAAAAATAGCCACAGATTTTTTGGATACTCAGTTTCATCATCCACGCCTGCTGTAAAAATTTATCAGGTAAATTATCACGATGTATTTCTCCAGGTTTCTCCAACATGACGGCATAGCGAAGATGTCGTACAGCGTGGTGAAGATCTGCTTCGAGATGCTTAATGCCTCTGAGAGACTGCTGTTCACCCACACGTGGGGCTACAAGGACAAGTACGGTAACTGGCAGGGCGTGATACAGCATCTGCTAGACAAGAGAGCTGATTTGGGTAGGTCTTGTTTCATAATCACAATCATTTTTATGCAGTCATTGCTGAGACTGCTGGAGTGACTTCCAACGGCCCCGGCGGGCAGGCCCCGGTGACGGGGGCGTTGGAAAAAAAAATTCCAACGGCCTCGGCGGGCCCGAATTTTGCGTTGACGGGGCCGTTGGAAAAAAAAAATACCAACGGCCACGGCGTATTTTTAAATGGGACGGATAGCATCAAAAAATTATAGCATACGCTCCGGTAGTGTTTAAAGTGGTGGAAAATTGTGTATTATGTTGTAGACTTTAAATATGAAATGAAATTAAAAAAAGAGTTTGTATGTATTATTGTTATCTTAATACTTGTACTATTATGTATTCTGTCATAATATAAAATAAACATCATGTATATTATATCTTTTATAAGTATATATATATATATATATATATATATTGTTTGTAATATATTGGGTAAAACTAAACGCAGGCGTTTCGCATTGCTGCCGCCAGAGGGCGTTCGGGGTTTTCACACTGCTAGCGTGGATGGCGTCGCGTGTAGTCCGCCATTGCATTGTCCAGGGCGATATCGGTTTGATTTTAATACGCGGAGCGGTCTCGCGTCTTTTTTAGCTTCATTTGTTTAGTTTGAGTGATAATTGTGAATTTCCTGTTTTGTTAAATAACTATTGAATTTGTGTTTGTAGAAAACCTCTTTGTTATTGTGACTTTTTCTTGTGAGAGGTGGGGGAAACGTGGCTGGCATTTGCTTCACATCTGGCGCTGTTCCCCAGAAGTGAAACTACAGGGAGAAGAAATCTGTTAGCTGTTCTGGGGAATTGAGATCTCAAGGGTTAGGTAGGGTAATTAGGAATTCCCCCTTCCCGAAAGACACTCAAGTTTGGATCCGAAGAGAAAGAAGATTTAGTTTGGTAGAGGTGTTCAATTCTAGTTAATTTATAGGTTAGGTTATCATATAGGGCCCTGTAGCTCCCTTCATAAGCTACGGTGGTTAGCAGACTGCGTTAATAGCTTAGTTAGATTCTAGTCAGGACAAGCGTAGGGTGTCGGCGTGGAGATTTTTTCCAGTGTAAATTTTACCGGTGCAAGCGATTTTTCCCGGTAAAGTTCCGGTACAAAATTCTTCCCGCCGCTTTCGTTTGTCCGGATTCTCTGCCACATTTTCTGGTAGCAGAGCGTAGTTGCTCTGCACATTTTCTGGTAGCAGAGCGTAGTTTATCTACCCTCTATTTGTTCGTTTGTAAAAAATAATTAATTGTTTGTAAAAATTATTAGATTTTTCTTAGTTTGTTTGTATAAGAATATTTGTAACCCTTTGTGTATTTGTTTGCGGTTTGTACCGTGCGTTCCGGGTTTGTGCCATTCTCATACCTACCGCGGTTCTTCGTGTAGTTGCTTGATTTTGTTGTTTTTTATTATTTACCTTTTTGTTATTTTTTGTTTGTGACTTGACGCGATGGCGAAGGCCTCCAATGCTAGGGCGACACTCGCTTGAACGAATTGCAGGATGGTTTGTGACGGCCGGAGGACTCCTGTCCCGGAAGGACAGGGAGGGGCGCCATACTGCTAAGGCGGATCCACCTCCACTCACGATTGATTAGCGGCGCGAAGCGGCCATGGCGGCGCTTACCGAAGCCGATCTTACCCCGAGGGGAGGCCTACGCAGGTCACATGGCGAGACACTGGACCAGATCCTGAGTCTGCACGATGATGATATCGCCGGAGGCGGTGACCGCAATAAGGGCGAGACAGGCTGGCGAGACCAGCCCCTCGCACACCTGATTGAACAGGAAGGACCCAGCGGTTACTGGTCGGCTCCCCACCCTTCAGCTGTCCCACTTTGGGGGTAGGATGGAGGAGCATGGGTAGCATATAAAAATATGTTTGAGTCCCTGGTCGTAGCACGACGGGAGTTTGTCCGAAGAGGCCCAGAAGATGGCCCTACCTCCTCTCCCACTCTTGAGGATGAAGCGTGCGGTCGCTCATCCAGCACCTCCAGGTGGAGGGGGACGACCAGTACGATACGGCTTGGGAGTTATTGAACTCCCGCTACCAAAACTTTACGTTTGATGGCGGATGCGCACCTTGCCGCACAGTTGATGGCCCTGCCCAAGGTGGCCAACAGGGCACAGTTGCGCCTGCAGTTGCTCACGCCCGTTACGGTGGCCTGCTAACGCGCTCCACCCTACTGGGGCTGCCGGGTGGACCAATGGTCCTTTTTGCTGGTGCACATTGTATTGGGCAAATTACCCAATGACATCCGCTCGCGGATTTGAGCGCTCGAGAATGCCGGAACGGGATAGCACCACCCTACCAACATTCACTGAAAGCTTGGTGAAGTTTTTGGAGTTTGAGGCACGGGCGGCTGAGAATACTGCATGACGGACTCAGCGCCATCCAGAGCGCCTGAACGTGAGAGCCCCAACAGGGACGGCAACCGCCACCGCGTGGAGCTGGTGTGCGGGTTGCGCACACGGCAGCTTGAGTCGCGAGGAGACGCCGGACTGCCTGCAATGTGGCCGGATGGGCTTGCACAGCCTGCTACAATGCAGGGACTGGCAGAGACTGCCAGTACAAGATAGGCGCCGCATGGCAAAGCGGCATGAACTTTGCTTTTATTGTTTGGGCGGTCACTATGCACGTGACTGTCCCAGTGCCATACCATGCAGTGCATGCCGTGGGCGGCACCACGCGATGCTTTGCATGAACCGCAACGGGGATGGCACCCGGATGTTGAAGGCAAGGGTCCCCCTATGGGCGGGGGGCGCTCCTGCCGCCAGAAAGCCCTCCACCACCGGACGGAGGACGCGAGCTTCGCTCGTCGCACCCCCCCACTCCAGGGAGGGAGGTCGGCGTACCTGCGCCGGGTAGCTTGGCCGGACCGGGACCACGCGCCCCAAGGTCATGGCCAGTATGTAGCTGGCCAGGCCCCGGATAGGGCCCCCATGGGCGGGGGCCCTAGATCGGACGTGAGAGTGGGGACACCCACCTCCACGCGGGTTACCAATGCCCAACACATGCAGCCGCAGCCGGTTTTCTCCGCCGCTGCACGAGTACTCCACGGCTGGAGTACCACCCGCCGTACCTTGTATGTATGGCCGGGCCGCGGGGTTCCTGCCCCCCTCCAGATGGGGATGTGCACTCGCCCGCCATATTATCCAGGTCGGTGGCGCGCCCCTGGTTTGGAGGAGAGTGGGTAGAGCCCGTAGCTAGCTTGCTCCCTTGCTGGGACAGAGCCGCGGACGGTTCTGCTCCCTACGCGGTGGTCCGCGTGTGTATACTGGGGTCGTGGGGAAGGCCATTAATTTGCAGGAAGCTCTGTTGGACTCAGGGGCTCAAAGCGGTTTGGTTACCACTCGAGTGGCACACCAGTTAGGTTTAGTCGTGGAAGACTCGCCTGTGTGCCACTTCTTGGAGTTTGGTGGCATACAAGTGAAGTGTCTGACGGAGCCAGACACTTGTCACCTTTTCTTCGCTGAAGTCCCCCACAATGAGGATCACGACTTCGGCTATGGTAATGGATACCATTGCGGGTTGGCACCCCTCGACAGACATACCGCCGGGTGTGTTGTCTTTGGTTTCGGGTCTGGATTTGGCCGACCCCTTTGTCTTTCATCCCGGCCCAGTAGAGCTTGCTCCTGGGCTCGGACGTCATTAGGTTGGATTTTGTTGGGTACATTGCAGAAGGCTCTGGAAGTTCGTCTTCACTGATGGCAGTGTCTACGATTTTTGGTTTTGCCCCTGATAGAGGCCCTGTGTTTGATAATGGCACCGCGGAGCCACCGGTTGTCGCATCTGCGTCCTTGGCCAAGACCATGCAAAGGTTTTGGGAGGTGGAGGAGCCACCTATGAGTTCCAGGATGGATCCGGAGACACGCTGAGTGCGAAAGCCCTTTTTCCCGATCGACCACGGGAGAGGTTGCCCTCCGGTCCGGTTTGTAACTTTAGGTTACCCTTTGTTGCCTCTCTCCGTCGTCTAGCCTAGGGCAGAAGTAGAGGCGCTTGCGGAGAAACGACTGCTGCTGTCCATGGAGCGAGCGCATGCAGCGTGACCACGTACTTCGCGATAAATATATTGAATTTATGCGCGAGTACGAGGATTTGGGTCACATGTCTCCGGCTCGAGTTGATTGGAGCTCAACTGAGCATTCTTTTTTGCCCCACCACGCGGTGGTGAAGGCCTCAACGGGCAAGTTGCGGACTGTCTTCGATGGGTCCGCACCCACTTCGAACGGGGTTTCGTTGAATCTGTGTTTGCATTCGGGTCCCAAATTGCATAGGGACATAATTGACATCATCTTGAACTTTAGAAGACATCAAGTGGTTTTTGGCGCGGACATCCGGATGATGTTCCGCCAGACAGTCATACATCCTGAGGACAGGCGATTCCAGTTGATACTCTGGCGTGAGCGCCCTGAGGATCCTGTGACGGTGTATGAACTCAATACAAACACGTATGGTTTGAAATCTGGTCCCTATATCGCCATCAGATCATTGCTTGAATTGGCAGAGCGGGAACGGATCCGCTTTCCCCGTGGGGCTTCCGTGCTGTCACGTGACTTGTATGTTGATGACGTGTGCACCGGAGCCCAAAGTATTGAGGAGGCCCTCCTACTGCGTGATGAATTGATTGAAATATTGAAGACAGGTGGCTACGAGCTACGTAAGTGGTTGTCTAATGAGCCTAAAGTTCTAGAAGGGATCCCGGAGGATCACCAACAGAACCCTCACCTGTTTGAGGATGTGGATGATCCCAACAGGATATGGCGGTGCTGAGGCATGCAGTACCAGCCGCTAACCGATATTTTTACATTCCAAGTGGACTTGGAAATACCAAAGGTCTGGACTAAAGAGAACGGTGTTGTCCGTAATAGCCCGTATGTTTGATCCAAGCGGTTGGATCAGTCCAGTGATATTCTCTGCAAAGTGTCTTCTTCAGAGACTTTGGACTTTGGGCGTCTCGCTGGGACTGAGCCGCTGTTTGGCTCTCCATTGGATGATTGGCTCGAGTTGTTTTCATCGATTAAGGAAGTCAATCGGATTGCCCTTCGCCTCGTCGAATATTGCCACCGGGAAATATCGAGCCAGCCTGCACATAGCGGCTTTTTGTGACGCGTCGGGCGAAGGCTGCGCCGCGTCAGTCTATATGCGGACAGTTGACGCCGATGGCCGGGTCAATGTCTCGCTTTTTGTTAGGGAAGAGCAAGGTCGCCCCCATCAGGACTAGGCTGACTATTCCCAAGCTTGAGTTGAGTGGAGCTCACCTTCTCTCTAAATTGTTGCATCACGTTGCATGTGAGCTGGCGGCCACGGTCGAGATACGGGACATCTTCGCCTGGTCGGATAGCCAGGTCGCGCTTGCATGGTTGCGCGCGGCCCCACATACCTTGGAGGTTTTTTGTGGGAAATCGGGTTTCCCAAATCCAGAATATCGGAATTGATATAACATGGAGACATGTGCCGGGAGAGCTTAACCCAGCGGACTGTGCTTCCCGAGGTTGTACGGCACCAGAATTGGTGTCACACCCGCTCTGGTGGGGTCCAGAGTGGCTGATGGGATCAGAAACTTCTTGGCCTGTCTGTCAGACAGATGTTACTTCTTTGAGTTTGACTGGGCTCCGTGTACATGCTGTAGTCGCTGAGACGACGTCGGAGCCGGATTGGCTACTTGCTCGGTATAGCAGCTTGGATAAGCTTCTGGGTGTCACCAGTTGGATTAAGCGTTTCATACATAATTGTAGAAACCCACAGGCAAAGCGGTTGGAGCCGATTGCAGGTGCAGAAGAGCGCCGGAGCGCATTGTTGCATTGGGTCCGTGTCGTGCAGACCGGACGGTTTGAGTCAGAGCTTCAGATTTTGCGCGACGGACGCGCTAAGTTGAAGGGCGCGGTCGCTCGTTTGAACCCGTACATCGACTCGGATGGGCTTCTTCGGGTTGGAGGCAGGCTCCGGAAGGCGGATCTTCCATATGAGACTCGCCATCCTCTGTTGTTGCCCAAGGGCGGACCCTTGGTGCAGCTTTTGGTGTCTGATCGACACATTCGTAACGCCCATGCTGGGTGCAATGCTTTGTTGGCTATTTTGCAACGCGAATTTTGGATATTGTCTGCCCGAAGAGCAATCCGTAGTGTTCTGTTTCGATGTATTGCATGTTATAGGTTGAAGGCATCCACGATGCAACCACAGATGGGTGATTTGCCCGTTGATCGAATTCGACCTTCGAGGCCGTTTGACGGCGTTGGAACCGATTTTGCCGGTCCCTTTTCGATCAAGGCTTCTCCCTTTCGTAATGCCCGTATTGTGAAGGGCTATTTGTGTGTATTTGTTTGTTTGGCCACCAAGGCTGTCCATTTGGAGGTGGTATCGGCTCTGACTACGGAGGCCTTCGTCGCCGCGTTGGATCGCTTTGTTTCGCGTCGAGGTCTACCTTCCCTTATTAGGTCTGATAATGGCACAAACTATAAAGGAACTGTAAATTATCTTAAGGATGTTTCCGTGTTTATTGATAAAAATTGTACTAGTTTAAGTCAAATTGCTGCCCAAAGGGGAATAACCTGGAAGTTTAGTCCCCAAGTTGCCCCCATTGGGGAGGGATTTTTGAAGCGGCTGTGAAATCCGCAAAGACCCACCTCCGCCGCATTATCGGAGAAACGGCTCTAACTTTTGAAGAGCTGGCCACAGTGTTTTGTAAAGTTGAGGCGGTCCTCAACTCTCGTCCTCTCTGTCCGCTATCTCCAGATCCAAATGACTTGGAAGCTCTCACCCCTGGTCATTTTTTGGTGGGAGGGAGCCGTTGAATGCCCTGCCCGAATACCCGTGGAAGGATGAACGCGTATATCGGTTGTCGCGTTTTCAAATGTTGCAGCAAATGAGCCAGGACTTTTGGCGTCGCTGGTCGCTTGAATATTTGCATTTGCTGCAGCAAAGAGTGAAGTGGACAGACAGGACTGAGCCTCCCAGGGAGGGTGATTTAGTATTGTTAAAAGAGGCAAATTTGCCCTCATTGCTTTGGCGACGAGCTCGCATATTACGTTTGATTCTTGGCGGAGATGGCACTCCGCGTGTGGCTGGGGTGTTGGTCGACGGTTCGATTTTGGGGAGAGGTGTGACCTCTCTCGCCCGCCTTCCCGTAGAGTAAGCTAGCGGTCTGCTTCTCAGACCGGGACGGGGGGATGTTTGTAATATATTGGGTAAAACTAAACGCAGGCGTTTCGCATTGCTGCCGCCAGAGGGCGTTCGGGGTTTTCACACTGCGAGCGTGGATGGCGTCGCGTGTGGTGTCCGCCATTGCATTGTCCAGGGCGATATCGGTTTGATTTTAATACGCGGAGCGGTCTCGCGTCTTTTGCTTGTTGTTTAGTTTGAGTGATAATTGTGAATTTCCTGTTTGTTAAATCACTATTGAATTTGTGTTTGTGAAAAACTCTGTTATTGTGACTTTTTCTTGTGAGAGGTGAAACGTGGCTGGCTGTTCACATCTGGCTGTTCCCGAGGGAAACTACGGGAAGAAATCTATTTAGTTGTTATGGGGAATTGAGATCTCAAGGGTTAGGTAGGGTAATTAGGAATTCCCCCTTCCCGAAGACACTCAAGTTTGGATCCGAAGAGAAAGAAGATTTAGTTTGGTAAGTGTTCAATTCTAGTTAATTTATAGGTTAGGTTATCATATAGGGCCCTGTAGCTCCCTTCATAAGCTACGGTGGTAGCAGACTGCGTATAGCTTAAGTTAGATTCTAGTCGGACAAGCGTGGTGTCGCGTGGAGATTTTTTCCCGGTACTTAATTTTACCGGTAGATTTTGTCCCGGTAAAGTTCCGGTACAGAATTCTTCCCGCCGCTTCGTTTGTCCGGATTCGCTCTGCGCACATTTTCTGGCAGCAGAGCGTAGTTGCTCTGCACATATATGATTGTTGATACCTAGTTGATATTTATCTTTTATCAACAATAAAAACTGATTGTTACATACAAACTCTTTTTTAAATTTCATTTCATATTTAAGGTCCACAAAATATTACACAATTTCCCCCCTTTAAACACTACCGGAGCGTATGCTATAATTTTTTTATGCTATCCGTGCCATTTAAAAAACACGCCGGGGCCGTTGGTAATTTTTTTTTCCAACGGCTCCGTCAACGCAAAATCCGGGCCCGCCGGACCTGTTGATTTTTTTTTTTCCAACGGCCCCGTCACCGGGGCCGATCCGCCGGGGCCGTTGGAAGTCACTCGACTGCTGGGGCTGGGATGGATAAGGAGGATGAGCACTGACCTACCATGCGGGCCCAATTCGGATTGGTGGGTTAGATCATCCACATACACAGTCATTTAATTGTAAGACATATGTTGTAAAGTGACGTCTTTGGAGAAAATGCTGCAGTGGAGTTTGTTGCGCCGCCTCCTCTCCACTTGCGCTTTGGAGGCGGTGGTAACCTTAGCTTTAAGTAATTTTATGACGTCAACTAACTAAAAAACAAGAATTTGACGATTTAAGATGCTTTTTTTAAGCCTATTTAAATAAAAAAAACTGACTTTGAGTCTGGTTTAACAATTATGAAACTTAACTCATGAGTTGACCCCACATATAAAAAAAAAACGATTTTTATGGTTGACTACAATAAAATACACACGTGTCAGATTTTTTAACTTTCCTGGAAAGGTATTATTGCATTCTTCAATCAGTTTATAAGTATAACTGACCAATAGAAACACTTTACCATCTTGACCTCAATAACATTTGGCTCATCAAACAATCACATATTTGCATATGGTTATCTTATATGCCGTTAATTTGCCATCAAATGCTGCGCCGAATTTTGGTTGTACGTCTTTTTGCACCTAAATATCCAGGATTTCAATATACAGGGTTACTGGTAAGTCGACCTACATCCGTTGAGAGGTGTTAGTATTGATCAAAACAAATTGTTTTTACCCCCAATTGCCTTATCCAAAAGTTAACCGTTTCAGAGATATTTCACATTTAAGATGTTTTGAGAAAAAAGGCACTTTTGCGTAGATTTTGTCTTGTATTTCTTTTTTTTTTAATCCTACCTAGTTTTTTTAAATGATTTTATTTTGACAAATGTTTGATCTAAACTATTTTGTAAAGAAAACTAAAATCTTTAACAAGGAAATGGAAAATTTAGTTTCATAACCCGTATTTTGTTAATAATTTTTTCTATGGCTTTTAACTTTAGACAAAATTTTCTCAAAAAAAACAAATATAAAATATTCGTGCAGATATTACAGAAAACATCCTTGCTATACAAAATACACAAAATATAGCTTTACAAAAAGGTATAATAATCAGGTAAAATATTTGTGATTCTTAAAAAAAACCTTGACAAAGTAGGTAAGGGACCCTTCCCTTACTTTATATTAGGTGTTTTTGAGAAAATTGTGTCTAAAATTAAAAGTCATAGAAAAAATTATTAAAAAAATACCGGTAATGAAGCTAAATTTTTCATTTCCTTGTTAAAGATTTTGTTTTTTTTTACAAAATAGTTTAGATCAAACAATTGGAAAAAAAAATCATTTAAAAAAACTAGGTAGGATTTAAAACAAGAAATACAAGACAAAATATACGCAAAAGTGCCTTTTTTCTCAAAACATATAAAATGTGAAATATCTCTGAAACGGGGGTGCCCTTTGTTTCGCTTAAAATTTTTGTCTCTAATTTCACTTCGCCGAACCTTATTGGCCTAAACTTGTTATGCACAATTATTGTCTCGCCTAATTGATGTTTTTGCACAATAACAATTTAGCCTAATAATTATTAGATGCAATTTTTGAGTCTCTATTATTAGATGTTCTAAAATCGTTTGGCTTTTAAATTTTTACACGTAACGATATCCTCGAATAAATTTGTTTGAGACAATTATTACTTACTATTATAATCACTTCTTATAATTATAACTAATTGAATCATTATATTAGTAAATTTAATTATTACTATTAGTACCTTCTCACCGGCATGGGTACTGTGACATGTCTTGTAGTGTATTCATGTTTATTTAACTTTTATTCTTGTCTATTTTACTATTATAATTACTTATTTAGCTCAAAATGTTCTTTTTTTACACTTTCTGTAGTAAAATTTCTACGTTGCTAGGGAATATTTCTTTAAACTTACCGCTATATCTTCATTTTTGGTTATTTTATGTTATTTTGGTTTTCCCAATATATATTTCGTGTTTATTTCCACTTTTTTATACTTAATTCTTTAAATTGTGTAAATTTTTACTTGCGTTTTTTTCATTGTAAACAACTATGATTGTCAAGCGTTGTCGCATGTCAGATTTTATTTTTTCTAAAATTCTATAAATTTCTATGTATACCTTTTTCGCAAATGTTCTAATTTTGTATTTTATTTGAAAATTGTGAAGCAATACGAAATTCTAAATCGAGGCCTATATAAAGACACTGAATGTCAGAACTGGTCAGTCTTCACTTCTCCGAGAAATCGGAGCGCGGAGCGAAATAAAGGTCTTGTCCCGGGGCCTGCTGACCCCGGGACCCTGCAAGCCTTCGCGTCGTAAATCGTCAATCTAAAAATCTCATTGAAGACCTCGTTGCTGCTGGACCTGAAGACTCCTCAATTTAAAACCTCATTGAAGACCTCGTTGCTGTGGACCTGAGGACCGAAGCCGGCTCTCATTACCCGTCGGCCGAGAGCATTGGGCTCCCATTACCCGCCCTACTGTGCCTGCTGTACCGTCAGTAGTGGATAAGGCAAGGCCACCTACTCCTGCCTGTCGTGCCTATTGAACCGTCAGTCGCGGATAAGGCAAGGCTCCCTCCTACCGCCTGCCGTGCTGCCCGTGTCCTCGTCCAAATTACTTACCCCTATACCTTCTTTCTTTACCCCTATATACCCCCTGTGCCGCGTTCGCTTTCTAGTGTTTTTACCTCTAGTTATTTTTTTACCTTAACTGTATTTTATATTAAACTGTAAATATATATTAACTTCTCTTTTTTAAAATCTGTTATTTTATTACATAACAGTTGTTGGCGCCCATCGCATCTTTTGGCTCTGTCACTCCTCTAAATTCTAAAAAACACACCCTACACGTTCTCTTAATTTTGGCTTAGATTCTCGACCTTAAACACTAAATTAACTTCACACTGGTCTCTTTTTCACATTGAACTCATTAATACTCAATATTTATTCAATAAATATTTATTTTATTGACTAACTTGACTTGGACTTAGACTCTATAACTTGACTTTAACTCTTTACTAAACTAAGGTACTATACTTAGGTACTTTACTTTGTACAAGTACTCCTAAACTACTACTAAAATGTCTCGTCCAATTGCATATAGTCTGCTCAATAAAGCCGAGTTAGAATACGAAGTCAAGGTTAGACTGGAGGAACCAGCTGATAAGCTCCCTCAATTAAAAAAACAAGTCGTTTCGCTTACGCAATCTATATTGAGCGATGACATTATAGATTCTCCTTTGCCAATTGAGGATGATCTCAACGGGATTGAAGCTACATTAACTTACACTGAATTAAAATTAGTCTCACTTGAGTCGGGTAACTCAAAAATTCTTCCTAAAATAGAGACTTATTTCAATCATCTACACTATCGCTTAGATAGAATTGATTTAGATTTACACAGTGATAAAAAAGAAGAATTTGATGTCCTCAAAGATAAATTTGTCGAACTTGAAAAACAGTGTTTTCATGTTTATTTAACTTTTATTCTTGTCTATTTTACTATTATAATTACTTATTTAGCTCAAAATGTTCTTTTTTTACACTTTCTGTAGTAAAATTTCTACGTTGCTAGGGAATATTTCTTTAAACTTACCGCTATATCTTCATTTTTGGTTATTTTATGTTATTTTGGTTTTCCCAATATATATTTCGTGTTTATTTCCACTTTTTTATACTTAATTCTTTAAATTGTGTAAATTTTTACTTGCGTTTTTTTCATTGTAAACAACTATGATTGTCAAGCGTTGTCGCATGTCAGATTTTATTTTTTTTAAATTCTATAAATTTCTATGTATACCTTTTTCGCAAATGTTCTAAAATTTCGTATTTTATTTGAAAATTATGAAGCAATAATACGAAATTCTAAATCTGAAGGCCTATATAAAGACACTGAATGTCAGAACGGGTCAGTCTTCACTTCTCCGAAGAAATCGGAGCGCGGAGCGAAGAATAAAGGTCTTGTCCCGGGGCCTGCTGACCCCGGGACCCTGCAAGCAACTTCGCGTCGTAAATCGTCAATCTCAAAATCTCATTGAAGACCCTTCGTTGCTGTGGGACCTGAAGACTCCTCAATTTAAAACCTCATTGAAAACCTCGTTGCTGTGGACCTGAGGACCGAAGCCGGCTCTCATTACCCGTCGGCCGAGAGCATTGGGCTCCCATTACCCGCCCTACTGTGCCTGCTGTACCGTCAGTAGTGGATAAGGCAAGGCCACCTACTCCTGCCTGTCGTGCCTATTGAACCGTCAGTCGCGGATAAGGCAAGGCTCCCTACCGCCTGCCGTGCTGCCCGTGTCCTCGTCCAAGTTCTTAACCCTATACCTTCTTTCTTTACCCCTATACCCCCTGTGCCGCGTTCGCTTTCCTAGTGTTTTTTTACCTCTAGTTATTTTTTTACCTTAACTGTATTTTATATTAAACTGTAAATATATATTAACTTCTCTTTTTAAAATCTGTTATTTTATTACATAACAGTCTATCACAGCAGTGCCGGAGATAAGGACAGTCCAGTCTGTCGTCAATCATTTTCAGAATGATGTTAGTAATGCACTACTAATAATAATTCCAAAAATTCTTCATAAGTGACAGATCCGACTTAGAGCACCCCGACTCCACGTGGCTCAAGTTTGCCCTATACTAGAGTGTTATTCCTTCGCGCGGAACCAGAAGCTCGCGAAGGAGGTCCTGAGAAAATGAGGGCACGAGGCCGAAGCGCAGCGGCGAGGGGGGAGGTGGCGAGCGAAGCGAGCCGGCGACCTCCTCGAGCGTAGCGAGGTCGAGTGCACGAATATCGAAGGGCCGACGGAGCAGAGTCTTCTGGTGGAATGCACCCAGAAATACTCTTGCATGCTGCATGCTTTCACTGCTTGCTTGCATGCCTGCTGCATGCTTGCTTGCATGCTGCATGCTTGCTTGCATGCTGCATGCTTGCTTGCGTGCATGCTTGTCTTTCATACGCCTTGCATGTTTGCATGCTTGCTTGCTTGCTTGCTTGCATGCTGCTTGCTTGCTGTGCATGCTGCACGTTTTAGTTCACATGCCTAATATAACTTTCTTTTACTTCTCGACATTTTTCAAACACAAATCCATCAATGTTTCATTTAAGTCCCCCCTATTAGATTTAAATACTTTGTAATAATTATCAGAAATTATTATAACATAAATAATTAGGTGTTACACTTTTGTGCTTAATTACTTTGTACGAAATATTAATTAGTATTTGTGAATATTAGAAATAATCAATTATTAGGCCTAATGACTTATTTGGGAAGTAAACATACGGCGATAAAAACTTAGGGCAATCAAAAATAGGCTAAACTAAATTAGAATTCATAAAAATGTACGAAAAAATGTTGTACTAAAAGTTTGTGCACCAAACTACATTAGGAGTACAAAAAATTAGGGGAAACAATAGAGACCCCTGAAACGGTTAACTTTTGGATAAGGCAATAGGGAGTGAAAATAGTTTGTTATTTTGACCAATACTAACACCTCTCACCGGATGTCGATCGATGTACCAGTAACCCTGTATTATTAAACTTTTAAATTTTTTTATAATTTCTTAAGTTGAAGCTTAGATTCAAAAGTAGGTATTTGAGACGAAAATTAGCCTTCCTTTGCCTATTCCTTTTGTATTATTATCAAGATTACACATTTCCAGGAACTTTAACAATCTTCACGCTCCAGCGCATGGAGGTCATCGACTACATCGCGATGGTCGGGCGCACAAAGGTCCGGTTCATCTTCAGAGAGCCCCCCTTGGCCTACATCTCTAACATCTTCGCTCTCCCATTTACAAGAAACGTCTGGCTGGCGATTGTCGTCTGTGTCCTCGGCTGCGCAATCTTCTTATACATCGCTTCTAGATGGGAGGCTACTGTAGGCAGGGTGAGACCATAGAATAAACTTAGCATAATACTAAGTTTATGGACCATAGTAATTCCTTGTTATTATCATTTCATATGTAGGAAAATGAGACAGGAATAGGTTAGAGAGAGATAGCGATAGTTAGAAACAAGATGGCGTAGCTACTAGCTAGCATAAGAGGAAAGACGTGTAAGATTTTGTAAAGTGAAAAATAAAATAGGTGAAGTGCCCAATCCAGGTTTCAATCAGGTCCCCCGTCCCACACATATACTATTCCAGATAAGAAAGTAAAACGCCTGTTTCTTGTATATTACCTCCAACTTGAAGGCTACTCTGAAATGGCCCGGCTTTTATTGTCTCCAGAGAGATTGAGGCGCACTAAGCGTATCAAGTCCGTGCCGGAGTTCACCGTTGAAACTTAAAATGTGGGACTTGACAATCCATTAGAAGCTTACATTTAATGTAGGTGCTGTTTCTTAGAAGATATTAAATTGTCTAATTGTTTGCAGAACCAATTCCAATTGGACGGCTCCTCGGCTGACGTGCTGATCCTGATCATAGGAGCAGTTCTGCGGCAAAGGGTGTACATTAGAACCTAGATATGCTGCAGGTAAGAGTTCATAACATATCAAATGGTAAATTTTAGAAATCTTAAACTTCACGCGTTTGGCAATTTTATGATGCTGCGCGACAGTCCTAACGGTATTATGAGCACGTTGGCAGATCGTTGGGACTCGCTGATGCTAGTTCGCTGGATAAAGAACTCTTTTTATGGATCATTGTGTCTAAAATAAATGAATTTATTATACCCTCGGAAGGCTAATCAGTTACCTATTAATTTTCAGGTAGAACAGTAACTCTTCTGCTCTTCATAGCATTGACGATCCTGTACGCAGCATACTCAGCCAATATCGTGGTGCTGTTGCGAGCTCCCAGCTCCTCAGTCAGAACGTTGTCGGATCTCCTGAACTCGCCTCTCGAACTGGGGGCTAGCGATTTTGAGTACAACAAATATTTCTTTAAGGTAATCAAGACGTCGACGACTAGAGGTTTAAACCTAAATTGATAGACTGCTATATTTATTGAGCTTTTGTGAAAAAGTACCTGTAAAGGCCAACTTTCAATAAAGTAATATTGAGTTTGATTGGATTGTGCTATATATAAAAACTAGCAGTTCCCAAGCCGCGAGGGAACTGGGGCCCCTATTTTTGAAAGTATGACATACCGCCGAAAACGAATAGACTATTATGTCGCTATTATGTCACTAAAAACATAAAAGCCGTATTTTTGAAATCACTCGTCTAGCAATGTTGCCAGTGAGTGATATGAAAATAATGCGAGAAATAATTTATGCTCCATTCTACGCAACGAAAACCGAATCGGTAACGGATCGTAAAAAAAATGTTCGTGAATTTTCAATCAAAGAGAACGTAAGTGTTAAACGGAACGCAAAAATGAAATTCTAATAGACACCATCTATATCCGTATCCGGTTGTCTATGTCATTCATGATTTTGACGTTAAAAACGTTCGACTCATACGAAAACGAGTGGTCTAGACCACTCGTTGCAGGTATTCGACATAGACAATTCAAAAATACGGAATAATGGATATCGAATGAAAAATCATTCAGCTCACGCTTTTGGTGAGTCACACTTTCAAAAAATAGTGCCCCTGCTAAGTTTTGCCTTGCCCAATGAGTTTCGCTTAGATGAAAAATCTTTTTGTGTTCCATACTGTAGTAACCTAAACTCCAGTACTCAAATTTCATCCATTTGGTTATCCCGTGTCCCGCGGGAATATATTAGGTACTCGTAGTACAGTTGCGGTGTTAAAATGAATCAAAAGTGATATTTCATTCAATAAACGATCTTCGTCTGCTCATTATATACAATTTCCCGTGTACCACCACTCCCACCCCGAGTCCCTCTGTGTCCTGTCTATGAATAGTATAATACGTCAGTAGAAAATGCTCATCAGGTTTGAACGACTTTTGCTAATGCCCCATTTCCATTTTATTTTTATAGAGTAGCTGGTCTCTTGAAGTTCTTCATCAGATGTTCCATAATCTTCGAATTTTTTATACGTCAGCAGAAAATGCTCATCAGGTTGAACGACTTTTGCTAAGGCGCCATTTCCATATACTTGAGTACTTTAGTGAATATTTGAGTACCGGTGTTAAAATAAATCAAAAGTGATATTTTATTCAATTCGTGGTTAATAAATTTTTTTTTTTTTTAATCTAATTATTTTATTAGATTAAATAATTTAAATTAAATAATTAAATTAAATAATTTAAAGTTTTAGAAAGGAGCTTTTATCTTGACAGATATGCCAGCCCCAATATCGTACCCTATAAAAGCCAGTCATTACTGAGACGTTAATAAAATTTCATACATTTTTTTGCTGCAGTTGACTTTGGGTTAGCTAAAATAGTTTGAGCTAATCCTACATCGTTCGGATTTAGTTTAAGCTGTCCTCAGTAATAAATCTCTTTTATACTTATATTTTGTACAATCTATAGAGGATATGGTGCACATCATCAATGACTCCGCACTTGTCACAATTAGAGTGAATTTGTCTTTTTCATCAGAAAGCCAAATTTCCCAAATGGATAGTACCCGAACGAAGACGAAAAGCCAACTTTATTGTTTGTCGGTTAAGTTTTACCGTCAAACCAAAGGCACTTGAAGGGATTTGATTCTGAAGGAGTTTTGTGTACCAAATGCCCTTTTCTAGCGACCTTTGATCAAAATATTCTTTCCAACTGTTAAAGACTTTTGTTTTGAATTTTGCATATTTCTCTAAATAGCTTGGGTAAAAATGAGTCATTGAACCCGTTACACAGGCTTCTTTAGCTAGTAAATCAACCTCTTCCATTGCCCGTAGACCTATGTTGACCTGGAACCCATTGCAACTTCAAAACAATACCACATTGACTGAGCTCATCCAAAATTGCGAGGACGCTGTAGGCTATCGATACACCTCTGCTAGTCCCAGAGGCACATCGAGCCAGGTGCTGTAGCGCACTTCCACTGTCAGTGAATATTACGCATTTATGCACATCTAGACTTCTCACGTATGACAATGCTTTAAAAATTGCATTGAGTTCCCACCAGACATTATTGAGAGAAAGGGATCGATCCAGAATGTTTAACTTTAGAATGTTTAAGTTTGAACTAATATTTGATTTATTTTCAACAAAATTCAACAAAAGTACTGTGAAGATTGTTTACATAATAGGACAAAAAAATCTGGTATTTACAATGTCCGGTAATTACTTATACTATGAGGAGTATGCAAACGTTTAACCACAATTTTAACTACCTACCTACAATTTTAACTGTTACCTCCAATATTGAACCCAAAGTCGTATTTGAAGGACAAACTACTACTACATAAAATATACATGCTTTCAGCAACTTAAAGACCCGATCCGAAAGGCAATTTATGACAAGAAAATAGCCCCCAAGGGGAAGAAGCCTAATTTCTACAGCAGGAAGGAGGGGGTGGAGAAAATAAGAAAGGTGAAGTATGGTTCGACTAATCTAGTTTA
Organism: Ephestia elutella; assembly: GCA_018467065.1. NCBI lineage: Eukaryota > Metazoa > Arthropoda > Insecta > Lepidoptera > Pyralidae > Ephestia > Ephestia elutella. The sequence goes on from CM031582.1 coordinate 3,701,113, forward strand.
CCGGATTATCTTTCCTGTATATATATATTTTTTTAACTAAAAAGTAGGTACTTATTTCTCTCGTTACGTGGCACTCTAATTTGAAATCCTACCTAACAGAAAAAAAAAATGAATGCGTATTTTATTTTCTTTTATTTTTGAATGATAGTAATGAAGTAGGGTAAAGTGGAAGAAACTGGGGGAGGCCTACGCCAGAGAGGTGACTTCCAAATAGTTAAAGTATAAAACTAATGTATATTTTAAACTGTAAAATTGTTTTTTTTTTTTTGCTAGAGTAAAGGCTTTTATATTTTTAGGGTCTCTTCGCCTTCCACATGGAGCCCAACTCTGGCTACCGCCTGATTCAGGAGACCTACCAAGAACACGAGAAGTGCGATCTGGTGGAGATAGACTACATCAACGAAATAGACCCCTGGGTGCCAGGGCAAAAGCGATTCCCGTTCAAAGATCTCTTTAAAATCAAGTACCTACAACATTACTTTCGTTAACTTTAGTATCTCCTGAGAGCCACATGATTAGAGCTCTCCGGCAACAAAGAGCCTGCGTCTGTGTTCCCGAGCACATACAACCTAACTCTCATCAAAACCAGAGTGAATTGGCTGCTTCTAGGTAAGCTCGCCACATCGTAGACCTCATCTCTATCTTCGGGCAAGATTGCGGTCAATCCCATCTTTAATAATAAAAAAAATAACCCACACGGTTAGAGCTCTCCTGCATAAAGCCAAGTTTGCTTCGACTGGCACCACGAAGGATTCACACCACGATTTGAATGGCATAAGGACTCTTTTTTTTGTTGGAAACATAATGTGAATGGAAGGTGTAACGCGTGCCATGATCGATCCCTGATTGCTTGGGCAGATGCGATCGTCTTTCAGAGACATCTTAAAAATCAAGTACGGTATTTTGCGGGGCTACTAACCCACGCTGTCTGATTCTGGAGGTAACTAGCCATTTATGCTGCTACCAGCTGTTGCCCGTGACTCCGCCCTCCAACTATCTCCACACAAAAAACTCATATCAATCGATTGCTTCGTTTTGACGTGAAAGAACGACAAACTAACACACTTTCTCATTTATTTATTAGTATGTATAAGCTGGAATAGCACATAGGATACCTAAGTAGCTAGTACGATATGGTTATGTTTATCACCCAGGTCCCAGGTTCGATCCCCAGTCGGACCACGATGGAAAATGATCTTGATTTTTATCTATATACATGTATTTGTTATAAAATATAGTATCATTGAGTTAGTATCCCATAAGACAAGTCTTAAACTTGCTTTATTCCCTCCAATCAGTTTCATCAAAATTCGCGAGTCGGGTATCCAATCCTGCATCTACTGGCGTCTCAACGTGCCCCGCCCGAGGTGCGCGGGCGCAGTGCCCACCTTCAGCAGCGTCGGCATCACGGACATGTACGCTGCCTTGCTGCTCACGCTCTATGGCATGCTGCTAGCACCAGCGGTCTTGATTCTCGAGATCGCTTACCATAAATTGTGAGTACTTCATACTCTGCGTATCTTCGTGATTTTCGCTCATCAAAATCATAGTTATTGATATAGAATGGGACTTAGAACGGGACGAGACTTAGGAAGGGACTTAGGACGATACTTAGTACAGGACTTGGCATATTTTCAGTGTCTTCTTTAAAACTTTATGCATCCAACGAATGGGAAGAAAATACTGATATTACTTATTTACCATTTTTTCAGCATTACAACAAGAAAGAAGAAAAAACATGCTGCCCATAATTCCGGGTTGAACAACCAAGATCTCCTGGGCTGAGATATTATGTATGTCTAGGTACAGAAACAGAGAATCATCTTGAAAAAAAAATCATATTGTTGTGTTTGGTAGTTCAAGAAAAGTTTAAACGAAAATAAATATATTTAAGTTAGGTATATTATATAAATATTTAGGTTGTGCACGGTATTTTTCTCCGTAGATTGTACCATCATCATTTTAAACTTTTCAAAGTGAACTTGTCACAATACTTAGATTATATTGTCACAATAAATTACCTTGTTCGAAGTAGTGCTGACTATTTTATTTGACGTCTTCTTCAAAAATGCATCAATCCATCGACATAAAAGTACCTGCCTTGTAATGTAAGACACGTAGTGGTACCAGTGGTACTACTAAGTCCCCATGCGTCTTGCGTACGATAAGTAGGTACTTAGGTACTTTATTCCATGTCGGTACTTTTTACATACCTACGGCTGAAATCTAAATAGATGAGAAATGAATTTGCTATCAATTTCATTTACGTTGCTCACACCATATTTAGTTTGTGCTAAAGATGAGAAAACGGTTCAATTCGTTAAGAGATATATTGAGAATGAAAACAAGCCTACAGAATTGGTTTTCTACGGATTATGTTGGGATAACAGTAAGTATTTGCATTGTTATTATTTTAACCATAACAAAGTTCCAAAAAAATCTTTAAAACATTTTTTTTTTTATTACTTTGTTATAAACCCCACAGATTTAGATAGACCTAATAGTGATTAAGTAGTCTATAAAAGTACCATTAGTATACAAAAAATATCACAAAAATGCTATGTATCTTTTTAATTGAAGTAGGTATTTAAGTACTGAAATCATAATAAAGAGAAATGAGGAGCAGGACTCTACCGAAAATAAAATGTAATAATGTAATTTATTTTTCTCCAAGTACACTTAGTTACAACATATTATTATACACACAGCACCTGTGTCACAGAGCACCAGGGCTCTCAAATCTGGACGATTTCGTTGTTTAAAAAAACCTTTTTATTTATTTTTCAATAAATGATGAATTTCAGGAATTCAAAAGGAACTAATGAAAGAAATGTTTGAAATTGGCGTGAGGTCATCTTCGCTGTTGCGTTTGCCCTCGAAGTATTTTTACCACGATCTACTTTTTCTGGTCGATTTAAGTTGCGACGGGTCCAGGGAATTTCTCGTGAACGTGAGAGCTACTATAATTTAATTTACGAAGAATATACCTAATCCCATCATTTAAATTGTCTTTACAGTTTTTTTTTTACAATTCAGACAGAGAGCTAGGAAAATAATCTTTTCAATAGAAGGTTTTGGATAGCTCTGTTAGCGTTTTTTAGTTTCACCACAAACCTAAATGGAAACCCAAATGACGACAAAAACTTTACGTATTTAACACACAACGACTATCTTGGCAATGGTAATGGAGTGGTTTGCCATTGCCTTTTCCATTTCACACACTAACTGATAATCATCCACCAGAGTGCAGGGTATCCTCACGATGTTTTCCTTCACCGGAAGCAAGTGGTGGTCGGTGAAAACTACCATACATGAGTCAGATTGGTATACAAACTCATATAGCTCGGGCAGGATTTGAACCTGGGTCTTTGCAGCCACAGGCGAGTACCCTACCGGCCACCATCGCTCCACTCGGCCACCACCGCTTCAGGACCTACTTAGAATATAAAGGTGTACATGAAAATGTGTCGATATTGCACTAGGCTACATCCCTTAAGCTGTTCGTGTGGCCGTTCCGCTGGCTGATCATCACAGAACCCGTGACTTCACAGTCCATAACATGGGAGATCCCAGCGTTGCCGGACAGTGATGTTGTGCTGGCTGAGGAGACGGCGGAAGGATTTACTTTGACTGAATGTGAGCCCTCAATTATTACTGTCTTGGTACCTACTATCTGTCTACCACATCTCTAGAAATCATCTGAAATTTTTATTATTTTTTTGCTTCTTTGAACAATAAAATTCCACCCATATCAAAAACATTTCAGTACACAAACCTGCAGCCAACTACTCTATGATAGCAACTCCGAAAGGGTTCTACAACGGCTCCCTGGTAGACGTCAGACCGTTCAGGCAGATATTCAGGAGGCGTCGGGATCTGATGGGACATGCGCTGACGATCTCCAACGTCATCCAGGACAGTAACACCACCAAGTATCACATGCTTCAAGAGAACAGGCTGTGAGTACCGCGTCTATGAATAGGGTGTTGCTGTCAGAGATGAGGCATTTTGTATTACTGCAACACTGTCATGTGATCCAACTTATCATGTTTTGTATCTGGATTACCTACACAATCAAGTCATAATTAAAATACAGAAAACTAATAACTACCCACAACATTTTTTTATATGTCTTATGAATTTTGTTTCTTATACATGAATTGGCGAATAAATATAAGTAGTCGAACCTGTGCTTCACCTAGGTTTTCCACCTGGGTGAAGCATGAAGAACTATAAAGGTCCCGTGCTCCAACAGACTGTGATCATCAGCTGGAGCACGGGACTTTCATTCAACAAACTCAAGAGGTATATGTCGAGACGCGCCAGCAATGACTAATCTGAGTGCTTAGCTTAATGATCTAGCACCGCTACAAGAGAGGTTGTTGACAAGTTTTTTAATGACTTCAATATCAGGGTCTTTTCCACAGGGAACTACAATACGACGCCGTAGCCAAGATCTGCTACATATCAGCTCGTCACGCCTTCGAGATGCTGAATGTTACCACTCGATACGTTTTCAGCTACCGCTTTGGATACAAGGTGAATGGCAAGTGGACTGGAATGATACAGGACCTTCAGGAAAACAAAGCTGATTTGGGTAAGCAAGGTTTTTTAGGTCCTGAATATGCTCTATCGAGCTCTAACTAAAAGACTAACTAGTTTAAAAAGCTAACTTAACGCAGTTCGATAGGATTCATACAGCATCTAGCGCAAAATAAGTTTGTAACACTTTTTTTAGACTTCCGACATATTTACAACTTTCAGATTTATTCTTGTTAGACCTTGCTTTTTGCTAAATTTCATAATTTTAGATCAACGGGAAGTACCTCTTAGGTTTTGATTGCTGTCTATATGAAATCAAAAAGCTCGAATATATCCATACTAATATTATAAATGCGAAAGTTTGGATGTGAGTTTGTGAGTTTGTGAATTTGTGAGTTTGCTGAGTTTGTGAGTTTGTGAGTTTGTGAGTTTGTGAGTTTGTGAGTTTGTGAGGATGTTTGTTACTCAATCACGCAAAATCTGACAGACAGACGGATTTCGAAGTGATCTTTGGTACAGAGGTAGATAATGACCTGGAATAGCACATAGGCTACTTTTTAGGTACGGAACCCTAAAGCACTGTTATGAAATTCAAAAAGCGCGGGCAAAATATATTATATATAATATATAGTAGGTACCCAAATTCTTATAAGCTCATAAAAATGGGTAATGGCATCGATCAAATATATTACAAGTAATGGTGATCTTCTCTTGCCATAGAGCAACACGGATTGCCGCGCGCGGAAGTCCTTGTTGCTCGAAGTCTCTTGCCCAATTTCTCTATGTGTTTCTTAAGAACAATCTCCTACTAATATAATAAATATGAAAGTTTTTGAGAATGGATATACTTAGGTACGTATGTTAGGTACTCTTTTACGCAAAAACCACTGACCGGATTTTCATCAAATTTCTTATGTTACACCGGTAGAAATTTCAAGAGTTTTTATTCCGAGTTTTTGGGGCGCATCTGCTAGTGATATAACATATATAATAACTTACTAAGGTAACGAGCAACGTGCGAGCAACCCAAAGTGGAACGATCCAAAGGCAAGTTTTTGTACAGTCAACCTGACTCCCCTGGGATAGTATTCTGTGAGGTCAGGGTCCGCTGCATCTGACTGTATATTCTTTATCGTGCCAGGAACAAACTGCGTGGTATTCCTGAACCGCCTGGAAGTAGCGGTCTACACAGACACGGTGGCTCCTATGAGGATGCGGTTCGTGTTCCGACAGCCCCCCCTCTCCTACGTCTCCAACATCTTCGCTCTGCCCTTCTCCATGAATGTTTGGATGGCAATAGTTGTCTGCTCCTTGGCTTGTACTGCCACCTTGTACTTTACCAGCAATTGGGAGATTCAAATTGAAAAGGTATTATGATGTTTACTTGTGCCCTTTGTTCTGGGCATAACATATTGACAGATATCTGAAATTTTACAATTAGGAGATAATGTAGCGTTAGGCTTACAAAATATCATGGCTGTTTGTGATGGACGACACATCTTTGTAACCCTGAGGTGTTACATATAGATGTGTTCTAGAAATGAAAGTTAGGTTTTGTGGGGTTGGTCTTGGACCGTCTAGAACACAATTTAACTACATTAGATTTTTGCTTAGAGCTTAAAGTGACTACTACATAATCGGTCGAACACTCATATCTCCTAAAGCAAAAATTGACTAGTACCGAAAAAACGTAGTGGTGTTAGATTTGACATGACTTTCTATCTTGACATGACGATCTTTCTATTCTATGAAATGGACGAACCTTGTAATAACTGCGATTATTTAGTACACCTTCAGATACCTATACTTTTCTAGACCTCAACCCAACTAAACGGAAGTGTTGGTGATGCTTTGTTGGTGACAATGAGTGCGATTACTCAGCAAGGCTGTGCTTTGGAGCCGAGAAGAGCGCCAGGTAAGTAATATTTCAATAAATACTATAAAACATAAAAAATAGGTACTCTTTTAATTAACTTGAAAACATGTAAATAATAAAGGAAGTCGCCCTCAAAATTTTAAAAATGTATATCACTTATTTTAATCAAAGAAGACATTATTATGTACTGAATATTAAGCAAATGCTTATCTTCACCAGAACTGCGGAGATGAAAGGAGCGTCTTAAACAACCAATACAATCTCCCTTTGTTCTCACAGGACACATCTCTTCTCTCCGCTTTAATGAAGACTGGCCCTACAACGGCCATCCATTTTGAACCTTTAACAAGGGTCGTAAATTGCATTATTTCTTGAATTCTCTTTTTCTTACGAATTTAGCAATGGATGTTCTACCAGGTCGAATAATGGAGTGGGTGTTCTGCGCCTCAGTGATGGCTCTCTACGCGGCGTACTCGGCAAACATCGTGGTGCTGCTACAGGCGCCTTCTAACTCCATCAAGACCTTGGCTCAGCTCGCCAATTCCAAGATGGAACTCGCTGCTAATGATCTGGACTACAATCGCTTTGTGTTGAGCGTAATTATTTTCTGTTGGTTTCATATTTCTTAGCTTAAAGTTGAAGGTCCATTTTTTCTTTCCCCTGACAATTTTGGTCCCGAGTCATCATCATTATTTTCGGCTCAATTTTGTGGAAAAAGTAGTGTAGGTACCCTAAAAATCCATGAGCTCATCATCAAATCAATCAATCATTGAAAAGAAAAACCGGCTAACTGGAGTTGCGCTCGCGTACTATACTACACGTAGATTTCTTACAAAATGGTTCATAGGTTGACTCTATGAACCGTCACTTGGGTTGTCCATATGTCTGTTAAAAGTGTCAAGACCCTCTTGAAACTTATTATATGGATAAAGTAGAACCTGGAATAACACATACGCTCCATTACATCCCGAATCTTCCATGGCAGCTATAATAGTACGTAGGTAGGTACATATAAATATTTTTTTAGCATATCTTCCTCATAGAATGTAACCCTGTAATAAACCTGTGCATATGTTCACCTTCTGTTTCTCCCAGCCTAGCGAAACATATCAAGACCCCATCCACCAGAACATTCATGACAGAGTAAATCCCGATGGAGGCGAAGGGAAGTTTTTCCACATTTACGAAGGAGTTGAAAAGATCAGGAAGGTAATAAAAAAATCACATTAAATATTGTAGTACTCAATAAAACATCTATCAAAGCCTACTATAGAATCAATATTTTAAAAAAAATCATGCATGATTATGCGGAAAACGATTTCCGTTAGTTCCGATCTTTCGAGTTGTTTCTTGACTCTTTACAGTCTGTTTGACCTCGTCAAACTATTAAAAGGCTTCATGTATGTTGGGTATCTGAGAGAAGCCCTGGATGTAGTGAGGGGACAAGCCAGAAGGACCAGAGTAGGATCACCTTTGTGAAAAAAATGCAAAAATTGTATCACTTGAGTAGATGTAAGATCAAAAACGTACTTCTGGTTTAGGGTCTCTTCGCATTCCATTCCATCGTGGAGCCAGTGTACCACCGGGTGGAGGACACCTTTCTAGAGACGGAGAAGTGCGACCTGACCGAGGTGGACTACATCGGCAGCTTCGACGCTTCCACGCCCGTAAGGAAGGACTCTCCTTATTTGGAGCTGCTCAAAGTCGTGTAAGATTTCCTAATCCTACTAATATTATAAATGTGAAAGTTTAGATTACTTTAGATGTTAGTTTATGTGGCTCAATCACACAAAATCTTCTGGACGGATTTCGATGTATAAGAGTATACCACATAGGGTACTTTTTATCCCAAAATTCCCACGGGAGCGAAGCCCTTGGGGTCGACTAGTCTTCCATAAAAATGGGGGAAAGTATCTAAGTAATTGCACGTGCTTCGGAAGGCACGTTAAGCCGTGTTGATCCCGTCTGTATTCGCAGTCGTGAAAATCCAAAAATCCCCATTGGGCCGCGTGGTAGGATATGGAAGGCCCATCCTCCCTATCCATCCATAGGGAAGAAGGCCAGTGCCCTAGCAGATGACGATTCTAAGTAGTTGAACCGAAAAAGCGATATCATATCATGAAGCATATCATGACCAGGCAATAGATGAATTTCTTCTGACTACATCGAATATACAGCAAAGACATTATACGAATTGCGAAGACCAGTAGGTAAACCACCTTGATTAAGAAGCAATAAGATTGGCGCTAGACTGTTACAATCTTCTTTTTTGCGGGAAAAAGAAGCATATGGCCAGCAACACATTCCTATCTAAGTACTTATTATACAAACTTTGCAAGATAAAAGCTTATAAAAATGTGGATCCTTTTGTAATAGGTAGGTAGGTACCTAAGTATGTAGTATTAGATGCTGTAAGAGATATGCTGAAAATTAGCGAAAAGATGGCTTGGGCGCCGCCGGTCGCAATCGCAATTCGCAGCACACTACTAGTGACGTGCAGTGTTTATAGGGTTGGGCAATCTTCGATTTTCTCGTCTAACAGTATATAGGTATCAATATTTTTCCAGTTACAAACAGATGCGAGAGACTGGAATCCTATCAGCACAGAACCGCCGGTTGCAGACGCCCAAGCCGCACTGCTCCAACAAGAAGGCAGCCTTCGCCAGCGTCGGGCTCATGGACCTCAGGCCAGTCCTGCTTCTGATGCTCTATGGCGCGCTGTTGTCGCTCTTCATCATGCTGGTGGAAATCATCGTGTTCAGGCTGTAAGCTTTGGGAACTGATTGTTAAAAATCAACATTAGATAGGATACCTAATATTCTACATACGAGTATCATAAAAAGAGGAAGAGTTTGTAAGTTTGTTTAGTTGTAAGGTGTATAATCTTCGGAACTACTGAACCGATTTCAATTCTTTAACCAATAGAAAGCTACATTTACCTGAGTGCCATAGGCTACAGTTCATGTATGTACCTCCCGAGCGAAGCCGGGGCGGGGCGCTAGTCAAACATAAAGTTAATAAGTATACTTAGCTATCGGATATCAAAGGTGCCTTCCGAAATACGGTTAGGGGTATGGTTATTAAGCTGTTTTTTTTGTATTTCTAAATTTGTTTTTTTCTTTACAGTTCAATTCTGTACAAAAAAAAGACGAAGCTCTGGTCGCTAAATGGTTGGAATTTGGAGTTTTTGAATTAATTTAGTCGTGCATTTAATGTAGGTGTCTGTATTGTACCTAGTTTCATTGACAAGTGTAGGTAAGGTAGGTAGGTGCACATAAAACTTAGAACCTGAATAATATAATACCTACTAGTGATACCTATCTAGTACTTGATTGAATGCTATTTTTTATAATTAAATAGATAAGTATAAAAGTCAAGGTGTTTTTAGAATTAGAATTTATCTTATATTTTTTACTAGCGGCCCGCCCCGGCTTCGCCCGGGTGGACAATATTTGATTTCTAGGGTTCCGTACCTCAAAAGGCAAAAACGGAATTCTTATAAGATCACTTTGTTGTCCGTCTGTTTGCCAAACTTTTTTTTCTCATGAACGCTTAAAGGTATCATGTTGAAATTAATAACGAAATATCGGGTCCACGGTATCTCTCAGTAAAAAAATAATCAAAATTATACGTCAACGCGATCAAGAGATATCACCGTAAATATTGCGAATTTTCGCATATATTATGCGATTTTAGGCAGCAATCAAAACCTATGAGTTACTTCCAGTTGATCTAAAATTATGAAATTTGGCAAAATCAAGGTCGAAAAGCCGGTTCACGACTTTCCCACTCCGAGTGGCAGCGGCGCGCGGTAGCAGCGAGCGGCGTAACACAAAAGTCGAAAGATCTTTGACAACGCCACTGGTTTATTTCTTGATTTTTTGCCCATCTGCTATTTCTGCAGTGGCGTAGTAAGACCCCGAGAGGCGGGCGGCAACAGCATCAGGGCGGACGTCGATTTGTTGCACCCCCGCCCCCCCAACATGCATAGTCCGCCTCTGTCCTTAAGCCCCTAGAAAAAATCCTGTATCCGCCCTTATGCTGTAGAATGTAGTCACAGAATGTAGTCAAACGTTTCCACACTCATTCTAGTGTAGTCATAAAACTTATCCGGATGTTTCCTGTAATCTTGGTATAAGTTACGAAATTGGCCGCGAAGGTATATATTTTTATTCAGTTCGTGCTACTTTCAAAACAAAATGGGATCATTTGTATAGCAACATGAATTCCGACTCTGTGAATACGTCCACCTAAACCGCTCCGCTAATCGCTACCACAGAATTAATATCCGCTACTAAGAGTACGTGGCGTCTTATAAGCCCCGCCCGCCGCCGCTTAGACTCCCGCGCCGCGCCCCGCTTAGACCGAACGCGCAAAGTCGTGTACCGGCCGTATTAACACTACTTATATAGGAATATACTGGCCTGTGGTGTGGCCCTAGAATAGCACCAACCCATCTCTTCCCGTGGGTGTCGTAAGAGGCGACTAAGGGATTTAAAACACCGGAGGATGGGCAGCAGCATCTTTCCGCGTAATATGCCATTACACTGCGATCGCCAACCCGCCTGCCAAGCGTGGCGATTACGGCAAAACCCTCCATGGATGAAATCCTTGGGGGAGGCCTTTGTCCAACAGTGGACGTCTTTAGGCTGAGAGAAGAAGAAGAAGAGATATAGGAATAAATCTGAAAATTGTAAATATGTTGTTGGAAGTCTAAAAAAAGTGTAACAAACTTATTTTTGCGCTGAATTCAGTATGAGTCTTAGGGATCGAACTGCAAAGTTAAGTTTGTTTTTGAAATTAGTAGGTATTTTAGTGATAGCTATAATGTGAGATGCTTTGCGTGTACGGAAGTTTGACTCGTACTTGGCCGGTTTTTGTATGATATTTACGTTATTACCTCCTACTAAAATAAATACATACCAAAACGCGCTCGGCCCGCTCAGAGATTACTGCGCCTTGCGCCTTTGCTAGCTAGCGCTATAATTATAGTATAGGTGATTTCGCGACGCAGTGCCGTTCTTTAAATAACACGTAGTATTTCGTAAACTATTGATCCAAATTACATGCAGTAAAAAGCAAATATTAAGTATATTAAGTACTTGTGACGATAGACTTGTTTAATTTGATAAGGTTTAATAAATTGTGGTTAATATCACCAGTTAAAAAATACCTAACGATTTTAATTATTTTTAAAACATAAAAGTAGTTATTGTGGCTGAAATATAAAAGCTAGATATATGCTATCGCGGACTTTTTTGTAGATCTATTAAAGATACACAATTCCACCATACATTGTTTTATTACATCTCTAAGGGATTGGACAGCGTTTTCGATGAAAGCTGCCGGGTGGCAAAATTTTTTCCGACTTTCTTAACAATTATCGTCATATTTCAACTAATATACACAAAACCTAAACAAATTATACACCAAAACCTTCCTCATGAATCACTCTATCTATTAGTGAAAACCGCATGAAAATCCGTTCAGTAGTTTTCGAGTTTATCGCGAACAGACAGACAGACAGACGCCGCGGGGGACTTTGTTTTATAATATACTAGCGGCCCGCCCCGGCTTCGCTCGGGTGGACAATATATTTGTTTTCAGGGTTCCGGACGTTATAAGATCACTTTGTTGTCCGCCTGTCTGTCAAACTTTTTTCTCAGGAACGTTTAAAGGCCGATTTAAATCTTTGCTTAAAGGTATGAAATTGATATCGAATACCTACTCGGATCCACGGTCTCTTTCAGCAAAAAAGTCGGTAAATGTTGCTAATTGTCGCATAATAGCGATTTCAGACAGCAATTAAAAACCTATGGAGTACTTCCCGTTGACCTAAAATTATGAAATTTGGCAAAATCAAGGTCTAACAGTACTAAATATACATATAATAAAACAGTAAAAATAATTTGTCTATACATTTAGTATTTTTGACTGAAATGGATAGAGGGACACTTAAAAAGAATAATAGAAAGCAAAAATATTTTTTTAGAATTTCTTGCGGCAGCAACAGCGGCGCGGGATTGGCGGACTCCGCGAGTATATTTTAAAACGTTTTCACCATGAGTTTTATCAGAGAAGCTTTTATTAGCGAAATATTACATAGACCCCCAATATGGATGTCGAAACATATGTCTATCAATGTGCTGTAGCAGTAGCGGATGTAGGGGGGGAGGGCACGGGGGCGGGGGGGGACCTACTGTGGAGGGAAATTCCATAACGGTGCATTATGAAATTTTTGCCCATCTGCTCCTTCTGCAGTGGCGTAGTGAGAACCGAAAGTCAAACGTTTCCACACTCATTCTAGTGTAGTCATAAAACTTATTCGGATGTTTCCTATAATCTTGGTATAAATTACGAAATTCTCCGTGAAGGTATCTATTTTCTTAGTTCGTGCACTTCCTTGCTGATATCGAGAATGTCATATTAAAAAATTGCTACTTTCAAAACAAAAAGGGATAATTTCCGACTCTCTGAATACGTCCACCTAAACCGCTCCGCTAACCGCTACTGAGAGTACGTGGCGTGCTTTGCTTTTCGCCCCGCCCGCCGCGCCGCTTAAGACTCCCGCGCAGCGCCCCGCTTAGACCGACGACGCTATCTATACTATTATGTATTCTGTGCCGACGCGCAAAGTCGTAAACCGGCCGTTAGAGCTATAATGTGAGATGCTTTAAGTGTACGGAACCCTCGATGCGCGAGCTTGACTCGCACTTGGCCGGTTTTTAGGGTTCCGTGCTTCAAAAGGCAAAAATGGAACCCATATAAGATCACTTTGTTGTCAGACTGTCCGTCTGTCTGTCAAACTTTTTTTTCCCAGGAACGCTTAAAGGTATCAAGTTAAAATTAATACTGAATACTCGGATCCACGGTCTCTTTCAGCAAAAATATAACCAAAGGGGTTTGGGTAAAGTTGGCGTCATTTTCAATTTTCGCGGCCACTCACCAAACTTGGTTATTTTGAAAGAACATATCAAGGGGATCAAACTTTATTATGGAGTACATATAGCTAAACTATATCGGAGCTGAGATATTAGGCATTTTAGTTTTCATATTTTTGACTAACAACTCAATTCGATTTTAACAATAATGCTAATAAAAAGTAAAAAACGGCTTTGTTTATGCTGGTTTTAAACATGCGGCACGATTAGAATGAAACAAGTCTAGTTTCGAACGATATTCAGATGTATTTACACCTGCCGGGTGTCCTGTAACGGCACACTGTTTTGTTTGTTATGAATCTACAATTCTTCAATTCGTTACACTTTTTACGTTATAGCCATGATTCATACAGAGATCTGTGCCCAAAATGAGACGTATAGAGACCTTCAAGGAGCGGATCCAGCTTTCGCGTCAGGGAGGTTCACATGGTCGAGTGCGTGTTGTTAGCCCGGCACTGTCCCCAAGGTTTATTTTTAGTATAGAAAGAAATATGTATACATGCAACTGGAATTTATGGGGGGCATGCTCCTCCCTAAATCCGAATGCAATAAATCACTAAATTGAATTAAATGAGACCAGTTGAGATTCCGCTCCAACCGCTCTTTCGTGGACCAAATAAATTCACTCCGAATTATACTCGGAGAAGCAACCGAAGGAAGCGTGAAATCAATTTACGTTTGTCGACTTCGAGAAAGCTTTCAATACATTGCATTGGCCTAATATTTGGCACCAGCTTGACGAAATCGTTGAGTCACGCCCAAGATTAGAGACCTACTAAAAGCCCTATATTTAAATAACTTCTCCAAATTGCTCACAAAGGTGCTGATCTCTCAAGATATTGCAGTTCACGCCAGAGTCAGACTGGGTGCATAATGCTCATAGTGAACGACTGCAAGCGACGAAGTATAGAGTGGGGGTTGTCCGATCAACTGGATGACCTAGACTACGTTGATGACCTGTGTCTGCTCCAGTCACAAACACGTCGACATGTAAAGGTAAACTGGACAACCTACAGCGAGTGGCCGCAAAAGTTGGGCTTAAAATCAACGCAAAGATGCAAGATGTTCTCCTATCTCGGAAGTGTAGTCTCGAAGTCTGGCGGAGCGAAAAATGATGTTGCTGCTAGGATATATAAAGCTCGGGCAGCCTTTGCACAGCTCCGGCCCGTGTGGCGTTCCAAAAAGTAAAGTCCCTCAGAGTGAAACTCAAAATGTTTCGGTCAAACGTCAGTCAGTCAATCAACAATCCTGTTTAATCGATGTAAAACTTGAAAAGTCACTAAAGATCACGCCGCCGATCCAGCGTCTTTGTGAACCGCTGCCTGCATCAAATACAATGAACAGCTGTGGGAACAACGCCGGGAAATGCCAACAGACCTCCAAATTAAGGAGCCTCAAGTGGTCATGGATTGGTCAAACACTAAGAAGGGATCCCTCACATATCCCGAAGCAAGCTCTGGAGTGGAACTCCCAGCGCAAGCGCAAAGTTGGCCGTTCCAAGCAGACCTGGCGACGCTTAATTGCAGCGGAGCTCAAGACAATCGGGTTGACCTGGCCCGAAGAGGAGAGGGTAGCCTAAGACCGAGGAAACTGGCAAAATACTGTCGACACCCTCTGTGGCCACAGTAATTGCATTGTCGTTGGCCCCGTTAAGGTCCTCCATAGTGCAGGAAGTGGGGCAGAGTTGGGACATGCCAGAAGGTGGTCCATTGACAGAATCGCACCACAGTTTCACGGGTTATGATTTTTGCGGTTTTCATGTCAGGTCCTAACACCAGCCCGGAGTCTGTTTAAGAACTTCCAAACTGCCCAGGGAGATCGCCACCAGGTGAGAGCTTTTCAGCAGGGAGGATATTGGGGTGGGAAAAAGTATATTTTTTGTTTCCATAGCTCCAGACTAGTGTTCTTTGCCTCCTGGTCTCAGACGTCAAACTGTCTAAGGAAGCTATTTTGGCTCTTTAGACGACATGGAGGGGGTCTCTGCCCATACAGGATATGCCGCTGGTCCTCGAACTGTTTTCACTGCGCAAGTCAAAATGGGATTAATGGAATTTAAGTTAACCTCCATGGTTTTTTTTCAAGCATTTTACTCCTACTTAGCTGTGTTCAGCTCAGTATTGAGGAGTTCGTTTACTGTTTGGTATGGTGGGGACTGTGATTTCCGACGGTGTGGTGGCGGGTTGGCAAACTTAATGTACCAGCAGGTTGGGGTTTCTGTGGATATTTGTAGCTTCAGTGAGCAGTGTTTGTTCTCAATCAGATGTGATTTAGTTGAGTGTCTACAGCCAGTTTTTGCAAGATATTCTTCCTCATTAGGGAGCTTTTTACACAGTTTGTTTATGTGTTTCGGGCGTAAGTGTGGCTGCGGCCAAAGGTATTTTGGTGCTGGGTTATAATGCAGTTGAATCATTGTTGAAGTTGTTGAATGGCTGAAGTTTATATCCAGCAAACTCGAATGTGGGTTTGTATTTCGTCATTTGGTTGGAAAGGTGGAAAGGCTTCTGTTTTGGTGGTGTTTAACACTAGTGTCCACTTATTACAGTTTAATGCAGAAGACCAAATATGCAGGCCATCTCAGCGTTATGACCGAGAAATTAACGTGCAAGCCACTGCAGATCAACCTGTAGAAGTTCTTGCTGATCCACCTGTAGAAGTTTCCGCTTATTATGATAATTACGAATACCTTCGTGACCAACCAGATGAGCAGTACGACGTGCTCACGCGAAGAACTTGTGAACTTAGCCGCTAGCCACAGCGCGAATGGTCACGCGGGCTCGACGACTAATGCGCGGGGAGATATCTTACTTGATGTATTGCTAGATCATTGTATATCAATAGCCAAGATGTAGAAAAATGTATCCAATAGGTTTATATTGATATAGTTAAACACAAGGGCTAATGCGAGGGGGATGGTTGGGGGAGCATCGAACTCCAGGTCATAGCCCTCTTTGGAACATAAGGCTGCAAATGTTCTCGGGTTTATTTTGAGTATCGACCACGCATTCGACCATTTGACCCCCCCCTGACGCGAATGCTGGATCCGCCCTAGATTAAAGTAAGGTTTTCTTATTTCTTCTCCTATTTATGCATTTTTCTACAGCTGTTAGGTAAGATTAGCACCATAGTGTAACGTTTTATGTGTATTATTCTTGTGAACTTCAGGCAAAAAATAAATATTTTAAAAAATCATACCTCAGCTCCGATATTACTTAGAACAATGATTACCACTACGATATGTTTCTTAATGAGGGTGCTATCAAATAGTAATAAAATTATCCCTGGCCGCGAAAAATAAAAATGACGCCACTGGTCCATACAAAATTACCCAAACCCCTTTATACGTCAACGCGATTAGGAGATATTACCGTAAATGTTGCGAATTTGCGATTTCAGACAGCAATCAAAAGCTATGGGGTACTTTCCGTTGACCTAAAATTATGTAATTTGACAATAAGCAAGGTCCAACAGTACTTGTACAGTAATAAATCTGAAAGTTGTAAATATGTTGTTGTAAGTCTAAAAAAAAGTGTTACAAACTTATTTTTGCGCTCGATGCAGTATGAATCCTTAGGATCGAACTACAAAGTTAAGTTTGTTTTTTAAATTAGTTGGTCTTTTAATTAGAGCTATAATGTGAGATAATATGTGAATGAATATGATATTTAAAATAAATAGATACGAAAATGCGCCCGAAGTACTTATATACCTACTGCGCCTAGCGTCTTTGCGAGTGCAAGGTAGTTACGCGGCGCATTGGATAACTCGTAGTATTTCGTAAACTATTGATCCAAATTACATGCAGTAAAAAGCAAATATTAAATATATTAAGTACTTGTGATGATAGACTTGTTTAATTTGATAAGGATTAATAAACTGTGGTTATTATCACCAGTTAAAAAACACCTAAGGATTTTAATTATTTTTAAAACATAAAAGTGGTTATTGTGGCTGAAATATAAAAGCTAGATATATGCTATCGCGGACTTTTTTGTAGACCTATTATAGATACACAATTCCTCCATACATGGTTTTGATACATCTCTTAGGGATTGGACAGCGTTTTCGATGAAAGCTGCCGGGCGGCTAAATTTTTTCCGACTTCCTTAACAATTATCGTCATATTTCAACTAATATACACAAAACCTAAACAAATTATATACTAAAACCTTCCTCATAAATCACCCTATCTATTAGTGAAAACCGCATGAAAATCCGTTGCATAGTTTCAAAGATTTAAGCATACAAAGGGACATAGGGACAGAGAAAGCGACTTTGTTTTATACTATGTAGTGAGTAGTGATAGTGATTATGATTATGATATTTTTGCTTCTACATTTAAGAAAATTTGATGGCAGATTTGACAGTTGTAAAGTTGTTGACAGTGACAGGACAAACAGACCGCGGTCGGTTGTTTGAGGTTATGTTTTGTTGTTACTAATTCAAATTGTAAAATATTTAATTGTTAATTTTATTTATACCCATCATTCAATACAGTGTTAAGTTATTTAAATCTAGATGAAAAGAATGGCTTCCATTAGAAAGTATATAGGTAAGTGGCATTAAAAGTTAATATTAAATTTTATTTCTTGAAATTATTATGGTTCCTACTATAAAATTTCTACAATATTTTTAGATATAGGCGCAAACCTTACCGATGATATGTATCAAGGTGTTTACCATGGGTCAAAGAAACACGAACCTGATTTGGACAAAGTCTTGAATAGAAGTTGGAGCTGTGGAATGGAAAAGATGATCATCACAGGCACAAACCTGCCCGATAGTAAAAAAGCCATCGAATTCTCACGCACAGATTGTAAGTAACTTGATTCGCAAATATTTCAATAAAATATCCTGTGAACAGTTTACCAATTAATTATAAATTAAAATTACAGTCTTTTTCCAATTCTTTTTTGTCAACAGTTTATAAGAATGTCACCAATTTCAGCCAGGCTATTTACTACTGTAGGATGTCACCCGACAAGATGCAGTGACTTTGTATCTGATCCGGAGAAATATCTTGATGGGCTGCGGGAGTTGATCACAGAGAATAAGGACAAAGTGGTGGCCATTGGCGAATGTGGACTGGATTATGATCGGTTGCATTTCTGTGAAAGGGATGTGCAGCTAAAGTAAGTACAGAAAACTACTACTTGATTTTGAAATTTATTAAACTGAAAACTATTACATCTATAGATTTAAAAGAGGATGCTGATGGAATTAAACACAGAGACAAACTGCTGAATGTAGAAACTTTTCCATCCTTCAGGGGGGTGGAAAATGACATTCATGCCTGCTAAGCCATCGGCAAAAGCTTAAATAATGTTGACATATTGATGATCATCAAATATCTTTTCTAATGAAAATAGAGGTATCTTTTGTAAATTACTAAAAAAACTCCTGGTCCTTCATCCCCATTCACTGACATTCACATTTACTAGTTGAGGATGCCAGCGCAAGTACCAGACGGGTGATCAGTCCTCTTATACCAAGACCATTTTACCTAAACTCCATTTATTCTTACCAGTCCTATCATGTAAACAATCTTACCATGTCTTTTTATGATTTTACAACAATATAAATTAAAATAGACTTTTTAGGAAATTACTTTCGTGGTTAATAAATGTTTTACTTTAGAATGTTTAGGTTTGAACTAATGTTTGATTTATTTTCAACAAAAAGTACTGTGAAGATTGTTTACATGATAGGACTGGTAAGAATAAATGGAGTTTAGGTGACTTTTTAGGCTTAATAGATACTAAGCCCTCCTGTCTTTATTGTCACACCTCATGGATATCACTTGCCATGATTAATGTTGATGTAGTGCAGTAGATTGTCTGATTAGCCACTGAATTTTTTAGGTATTTTGAATACCAACTACAGCTGAGTGGAGAGTTCCACCTACCATTGTTCCTGCACTGCCGGGCAGCTGCTGATGATTTAGTGGATATCATGAGCAGAAACCAGGGTAAAGTGGTGGGAGGAGTAGTGCATTCATTTGATGGCACTGAAGATGCTATGAACAAGATTTTGGCCTTGGGACTATATATTGGTATTAATGGGTGGTACGTAATAGTTGATTTGATGACACTTTAACTCTGTAATACTTGACAAAAATGTAATTTGGATTGGTACTCTGTATTTTTTTTGTGGTAGACCTACAGGTACTTCTGAAAATTATTAAGGTGTCTTTAAGCTACGAACTGACTCTTTAGTTCATCATAGTTACCTTTTAAAAATAAATCGTATACGGTACTTATTTTTCCAGTTCACTAAGGACAAAAGAGAATTTAGAAGTAGCAGCGAAAATACCAACAGACAGACTGTTGATAGAGACAGACTGCCCCTGGTGCGAAGTGAAGGCGACCCATCCTGGTTATGGACACGTTGTCACCAAGTATCCATCAGTCAAGAAAGAAAAATACGACATTGGGTCGGAAAATCAAGTGAAAGGACGCAATGAGCCATGTAATATTGTGTAAGTGACAACAATAAGAAGGCAACTATAATTTACGTGAGGCATTTATGGGGAGGCGGTTAAGATAAATATCACATTCTCACGTAGGGGGTTAAAAAAAACATTTATGGTACCTATGGTATTATTATGGTATTTCTATTTTACATTGAAAAATGGTTTGTTTCAGGCAAGTTCTGGAGATCTTAGCGGCGATTCGAAAAGAAAACATTGACGAATTAGCGCAGTCAATTTATGTTAATACTAATAAGTTATTTTTCGAAAATAAATAAGATATAATTTTTACTTTGATTTTATTTTTGAGAGCAAATGCCGGCTTATTCCATGCTCCCACTGGGATTATGCGAGTCGGAAGCATAATGGAATAAGCCCAAATGCCGACCTAGGAATATTGTAATAAAACTTTTATGATAATCAGCTTGCAAATACAATCAAGTTTACTAATCTTGCAAGCAGCAATAGGCTAAACTATAAATTCCCAACCAACAAGGAGAAAGGAATAAACAATAGGGAGGTAGGATAGATTGTGTATTATATCATAAATCTAAAAGGGTGTCGTTCCTTGTCGGACTACGGAACCCTAAAAAGGGGCAACAGAATTTGTTCAGGACAACGCCTATTTGGAAAAGCAACAAATTCAATAACGCCACTACCTACTTTTATAACATTTTCTCATTTGACATTCAGAATTACTATTACACCATGTACTGTATAACAACTGTGCTCTTTTGATAAAAGTTTATTCTAAGTTTGAGTTTTAATTTCGTGTCCACCCGAGACAAGAATACTTATATAGGTAAATAATAAAAAAAAACAATTCACTAACAATATTTTATTGTGACTCCTTACAGTTACTCAACACATAACATTAATCTGGTCAGAGAAATGGCAGGCCTGACAAACTATATTCAGAAATTTTATCATTCACAAGATCCTATAACTTTATGAAAAAGCAAACTACGAAATTATCATATAAAATAGCCTTCGTGTTCAAGATCTAATGGTATATTACTACGGGGCATTAAAGGATCCTTATCTACTGTAAAAGTGTAATATTTTGGCACAGACATATTTATTACTATGATCTTAGTGCCGTTAACGATTTTTATGGTCACCTTTCAATAGTCGCCAGACCGCCATACACTGAAATTCATTCCTCTTTTATAAAAATCCCGTATCTCTAAACACAAACTCTCAAACAAATAAATATACTACAAACTTACACCTATAATGCATCAGTTAAAATAATTTCATTAGGTGTTAATTTACAAATGAAAACCCAAGGGTAACTTGGCGTAAATGCAAATAAGGAATGTAAAATTTGTGTCCAATACTGATTTCAGAGATTTATCAAAATAATACGAAATGATTAATTTGGGTTATTGTAAATTCGTCCCTAGAGTTAATTCGGTACCTAATTAATATTCCATTTAGGTGTGGTTACATTCAAAGTAAATTCGGTACTTCGATAAAAATAATAAAATTTTTGTGGTAAATTTGCCACTCAGTTTTTTTTTTTTTGTAAAATGTACAGTTAGCAGTAAAATGATATGATAACTCGCAATGTAGTATTAACTTGCTGCTTTTTTATGTTTGATACGTATGTAAAATTTTAAGTTATAATTTATTATTGATAACTCTTTTATACCGTGATCATTGAAAACTTACGATGATAATTAACCTGGTTTATTGACTTATGTCAATTAACAGAAATTACATCGCAAGCAAATTGGCTGGCTGTGGTTCTATCAAAGTTCGTTTGTATTATATAAAAATAATTGTTATAATTTTGATACATATTGCAGTGAAACTTGGGTTTCAAAATAAAAGAATCACTGCTTAAAACACGAGTATAATTTTTGAACTAAAAATTTGACCAATGTCCTTTAACAAAAAAATTAATTGGACACACTAAAGAAATAAAAATAAAAGAAAGGAAAATTAACAACAGGAAAGGAATATTAACAGGTAAAATAAGAAATACATGAATTTGCTTGTTATTTTAAAAAGAAAATTAAATGAGTGAAAGAAATGGATGAAATGATGTATAAAAATTCCAAATCAAAACCGAAACAAAAATTATCCCGACAAAAGGGGGCCTTTAGAATTTAGAGGACAAAGTTATCACAATATGTTTAAAAAGTCTATCTTAAAAGAACCACAGGCGCCACGGTTACAAACTAAACATTTCGTCGTTCTGTGACTCATTCTCAGGTGCAGGCCGACTTTGCCCACTCTCGTCTAATAAACAGTCCATACAATACATACATGAAATATTTCAGTGCCACTTCATGTAATCCTTCTGGTTTTTTTCGACAACTAGATTCAACTTCGTGCCATCTTTAATAGGATACCCCTGAACGGTCTGATCGTCAGCTAATGTTCTTCCCAATAATAGCAACTTTTGATCTTCAATTGGAATCTTCAGATGTAAAGAAATCTGTCGTTTGATATCCAAAATAGATGTCGTTGGGAAAGCCTCTATTGTGCATTCCCCACCCTGAAGTTTTTCACCATAAACTTCATTGCTAGAGATCGATACTTGTATGTGAAGAATAATAAAAGCACATTAAAGATTTAATAGGTACTGAATCGATATATGTAGTACAAAGTAGAAATTGAGATAAAAACATGAAAAAGAAAAATCAACTCTCTCTAAAAAATCTCCATTTTTTTCTCCAAATTGACCGTCAGTCAAAAAATCGAACCCTCCGAATTTCAATTTCAAAAACCTTATCATAAAGAAAGAACAAAGAAAAAAGTTTGCGTAGAAATAGAATCACAAACTAAAATAGACTTGACTTTGTAGCGGTGTAACGCTACAATATGCATTAAAATTAATCCAACTGTTTTTATATAAATAAGTAGACGTAAGACAAATTTTAAGCTATTGATGTGAATTAATATTTAATAATATACCTACTTTAATTTTATCATTTTTGTTGCTGTCTGTACGAAAAACGTTACGTACCGAATTTACTATAAAAATAACAACGAGAGACAAATTTACAGTTTTTAGGTACCTACCGAATTAACTCTAGGAACGAATTTACAATAACCCATTAATTTTCACACAACACGATTTAAAAATATAATTTTTATGATATGATATTATTGCATTGATTAAAAGATTCGTTCGTTATAAAGGTAGCCGATATTAACATTGTACTGCTTTGACAGAAATAAATAAATAAAAAGATTCTCGGGTTTCCATGGAGACATGTGTAGATGGAGGATGGCATAATGGAATCTATACATTATTTGTGCATTTCGATTTAAATAATAATGTTAAAGTAATCTATCAACTAGCAAACTCTCTAGCAAAACAATATAACAAGAATACAGTTTTAATAAAATAAAGTACAGATGATAGATTCAAACGGTGCTTGACAACGAATAAAATTGATATGAGGCCATACACATAGAGAGACAAATTATTTACAATTATTTTAAATACACAAATACGGTGTGAACACAGCCTATAATTTGAATTGTTCACTCTTCATGGCCAATGATGTTACTGGCACGTTAAAACAAAAATATATTCCTCCATCGGCACATGGCAGAAACATCACTTGAGAGTTACCACTCGCTTCAGGGTATCTCCGAGTATATGTTGACTTGCTGCCGGAACCAATGGAAGTACGTTGTCACGTGGTCCCTGGTTACGTTGAGTGCTGTCTGCGTTTTGTTTTGCAGGATCTCGGGTGCCCATTCTCCTCTGAAATTTCAATATATTTTATTCAGGAATTTCAAGTGGTCATTATAATTGAAGCATTGGGTGCAATAAGGGCGTTCGGTCCATAGAGTTACTATAAGACCAAACTTCCTTGTTGCACACAAATTTGGACTTTAATTGGACTTGTAGGTACTGCAACGCATCAAAAATTAAGAGATGGACAATTTTGCCTTTTCCAGTTGGTTTTCTACATTTAATTCAAGGAAGACAATTAGTAGTATGAAAATCAAAATATGGAACCCTTATGAAATAAATAAAGAATAAATTATTACAGAGGAAAACCTGCAAAAACTGGTATATTTCCTCAAGACCATTATCATAATTCATTAATTTACTTCTTGTACGGTGAGCTGCAAAAGTGCAGTCATACCAAACACCTTATTGCCTTGTCTTAAGATCACATTGCTTTGTAGATTCTGAATGCACTTATGCAGCTGACCGAGTTCCTCAATTTAATACTTTATCTGTACATTTGTAATAAAGAAAGTGTTAGAATATTAATTGAATGGAATGCTCCATCTTAGCATAATTAATACTCAACACATTCAATCAATGACGTCATAAGCCAAACAGTAAACAACTATGAATACTTACACAAAAACTTTGGTCTTCAAATACTCCGAAGTGAGCTGGTAATAATCATTGGAATACTTCTTGACAACTTCATAACCAGATGAAGCATAGCCTTGAACGCTATCCACAAGCCCTGGAGCGTAATGCTCTATGGTAGCCAAAACCACAGGCGTCTTCTCTATGACATAATCTTTCGAATTCCCATACAAGATCAGTGATTTTTTATAAGCAAATATGAAAGTATCTTTTGACAGTTCTATGTATGGTTTGGCGACCTCTAATGTTTGGGCGTAGTAAATTGGGGCGTTTGTTTCGACCCAAAGATATCCTCTCGCAGAAGTTGATAACGCTTTCTGCCATGCGCGCTGACTGTGTTCTAGGACGCCGAGGTCATTGAGGACTTTGCCAGTTGCACTTTCTGTAAAAAAAACGAATTTATTCATACAAAAATACATCATGTTATCCCGCATGGGATAGTAGAAGCCTTAAGATGTTAAATCCAGAAGCTTCTATAATGTATATGGAATATTTAAGTCTCCTAATTAAAAATCTGTCCTCTTATTTTGAGTTAAAATTAATGTCGAGTAAAAGTCCTTTCTAATATTATAAATGCGATAATTTTGATGCGAGTTTGTGAGGATGTTTGTTACTCAATCACGCAATATCTACAGATGGATTTTGATGAAAAGTATCCACGGGTAGAAAAATATCGGGAATAGCACATAATAGCACCCTGGGCTCAGCTTGTTGATTTTTATTTTATTTATTTAGCCAAAAAAACATTCATAATGAAATACAATACAACATGGCGCCTAAAACCACTAGGTAAGTTATGTATAAATAAACCAGATGTAATAATTAAACAAAAGACATTTTCGTTCGTTTGAAGCCATGTTCGTAGGGAATAGTTTTAGCTATCCCGAAATCCACGGAAGTCCTGCAAGGCTTTCTTACGTTGAAAAAGTCACAAATTGACATTTCAACTATGTTTGCTTTAACTTGGCTATGCTTTGAGGTCTCTGCACTCATGTTTATTGTTTATAATGTAAAAGTTGATTAAAGTTGACCATATCAAATTCACTTCAATCACTTTCATAAACAACCACTGTTATCAGTCCATATCAGGTCAACATTTGATCTCTAAACACTTGTATTAGTTTGATGGCTAATTAAAATTGAGTGTACCTTCAACAATATACTGATAAAACGATCTTAAAGTAATCCAATTATTACCAAAGTACACAATTTTGAAATATTGTAAAGGCAAAAAAAAATAAAATTAAAAATGACAGAATAAAAAGTACCTTTGTGGCTATTCCTGGTTATATTTTACCCGTGTATTTTTTTTTTATTGAAATAGATCCAGTATATTTTGCATACATGTGTGTGAGTAACAAACATACATCCTCACACACACATCCCCGGATTTCGATGAATTTTGATATGCAGAAAAATACCAGGAATAGCACATAGGGTACTTTTTATCCTGAAAATCCCACAGGAGCGAAGACCTGGTTCACGGCTAGATTTATAATATTACACATACTACAACCATAACCAGTTTATAATTAAACTAGCGCCCCGCCCCGGCTTCGCACGAGAGTTACATACATAATTTGTAGCTTATGTCGCTCAGACATAATGTATCGGTAAAAGAATTTTTGAAATTAATACACAAAATTACAAACAACAATCAGATTTTCATTTAGTAGCAGTTTTATGTAAATAAGAAACATAATTGACTGGATGTTGATAACAATCCATGTTGATAATGAACATGAGACAAGTAGAAACAAACACATCATATTACTTTCACATGCCATTATCAGAACTGACTGGTGCATTATTGAAATAGTTATTTATTGTTAATGATAACTTTATACCTATAATACTAACAGTAATATTACAGTAAATAACTCTTTAACCAACAGGAGATGATGAGAGCCCTTTCTAAGCAAAGTCTGCCACTTTCAGTGGGGGAGAACGCGCTCACTAACACAATGCACAGTGATAAACAACATAAATTATACACGCAACAAAGATATTGATGACACACTAGCTTAAAAACTACACTAACAATTGTGCAGAGCAACTACGCTCTGCTGCCAGAAAATGTGGCAGCGAGAATCCGGACAAACGAAGCGGCGGGAAGAATTCTGTACCGAAACTTCACCGGGAAAAAACCACCGGTAAAAATAAGTACCGGGAAGAAAT
This sequence comes from Ephestia elutella, assembly GCA_018467065.1. NCBI lineage: Eukaryota > Metazoa > Arthropoda > Insecta > Lepidoptera > Pyralidae > Ephestia > Ephestia elutella. The sequence goes on from CM031582.1 coordinate 3,727,470, forward strand.
CTCCACGCGGCACCACGTTTGCCCGACTAAAACCTAACTAACTTAACGCAGTCTGCTACCACCGTAGCTTATGAAGGGAGCTACAGGGCCCTATATGATAACCTAACCTATAAATTAATTACACTTAAAAAACACTTACCAAGCTAAATCTTCTTTCTCTTCGGATCCAAACTTGAGTGTCTTCGGGAAGGGGGAATTCCTAATCACCCTACCTAACCCTTGAGATCTCAATTACCCAGGACAAATAAATAGATTTCTTCCCGTAGTTTCACTCGGGAACAGCCAGATGTGAACAGCCAGCCACGTTTCACCTCTCACAAGAAAAAGTCACCATGACGGGTACACAAACACAAAGTTCAATAGTTATTTAACAAACAGGAAATTCACAAACACAACTCAAACTAATTAGCAATCAAAGAACGCGGAACCTCTCGCGTATTAAAAATCAAACCGATATCGCATAGGGCAATGCAATGGCGACCGTCCGCGAGCCATTCGCGCTAGCAGTGTGAAAACCCCGAACGCCCTCTGGCGGCAGCAATGCGAAACGCCTGCGTTTAGTTTTACCCAATATATTACAAACATCCCCCGTCCCGGTCTGAGAAGCAGACCGTAGCTTACTCTACGGGAAGGCGGGCGAGAGAGGTCACACCTCTCCTTAAAATCGAACCGTCGACCAACACCTCAGCCACACGCGGAGTGCCATCTCCGCCAAGAATCAAACGTAATATGCGAGCTCGTCGCCAAAGCAATGAGGGCAAATTTGCCTCTTTTAACAATACTAAATCACCCTCCCTGGGAGGCTCAGTCCTGTCTGTCCACTTCACTCTTTGCTGCAGCAAATGCAAATATTCAAGCGACCAGCGACGCCAAAGTCCTGGCTCATTTGCTGCAACATTTGAAAACGCGACAACCGATATACGCGTTCGTCCTTCCACGGGTATTCGGGCAGGGCATTCAAAGGCCCTCCACCAAAAAATGACCAGGGGTGAGAGCTTCCAAGTCATTTGGATCTGGAGATAGCGGACAGAGAGGACGAGAGTTGAGGACCGCCTCAACTTTACAAAACACTGTGGCCAGCTCTTCAAAAGTTAGAGCCGTTTCTCCGATAATGCGGCGGAGGTGGGTCTTTGCGGATTTCACAGCCGCTTCAAAAATCCCTCCCCAATGGGGGCAACTTGGGGGACTAAACTTCCAGGTTATTCCCCTTTGGGCAGCAATTTGACTTAAACTAGTACAATTTTTATCAATAAACACAGAAACATCCTTAAGATAATTTACAGTTCCTTTATAGTTTGTGCCATTGTCAGACCTAATAAGGGAAGGTAGACCTCGACGCGAAACAAAGCGATCCAACGCGGCGACGAAGGCCTCCGTAGTCAGAGCCGATACCACCTCCAAATGGACAGCCTTGGTGGCCAAACAAACAAATACACACAAATAGCCCTTCACAATACGGGCATTACGAAAGGAGAAGCCTTGATCGAAAAGGGACCGGCAAAATCGGTTCCAACGCCGTCAAACGGTCTCGAAGGTCGGATTCGATCAGCGGGCAAATCACCCATCTGTGGTTGCATCGTGGATGCCTTCAACCTATAACATGCAATACATCGAAACAGGACACTACGGATTGCTCTTCGGGCTGACAAAATCCAAAACTCGCGTTGCAAAATAGCCAACAAAGCATTGCACCCAGCATGGGCGTTACGAATGTGTCGATCAGACACCAAAAGCTGCACCAAGGGTCCGCCCTTGGGCAACAACAGAGGATGGCGAGTCTCATATGGAAGATCCGCCTTCCGGAGCCTGCCTCCAACCCGAAGAAGCCCATCCGAGTCGATGTACGGGTTCAAACGAGCGACCGCGCCCTTCAACTTAGCGCGTGCTTCGCGCAAAATATGAAGCTCTGACTCAAACCGTCCGGTCTGCACGACACGGACCCAATGCAACAATGCGCTCCGGCGCTCTTCTGCACCTGCAATCGGCTCCAACCGCTTTGCCTGTGGGTTTCTACAATTATGTATGAAACGCTTAATCCAACTGGTGACACCCAGAAGCTTATCCAAGCTACTATACCGAGCAAGTAGCCAATCCGGCTCCGACGTCGTCTCAGCGACTACAGCATGTACACGGAGCCCAGTCAAACTCAAAGAAGTAACATCTGTCTGACAGACAGGCCAAGATGTTTCTGATCCCATCAGCCACTCTGGACCCCACCAGAGCGGGTGTGACACCAATTCTGGTGCCGTACAACCTCGGGAAGCACAGTCCGCTGGGTTAAGCTCTCCCGGCACATGTCTCCATGTTATATCAATTCCAATATTTTGAATTTGGGAAACCCTGTTTCCAACAAAAACCTCCAAGGTATGTGGGGCCGCGCGCAACCATGCAAGCGCGACCTGGCTATCCGACCAGGCGAAGATGTCTCGTATCTCGACCGTGGCCGCCAGTTCACTGGCAACGTGATGCAACAATTTAGAGAGAAGGTGAGCTCCACTCAACTCAAGCTTGGGAATAGTCAGCCTAGTCCTGATGGGGGCGACCTTGCTCTTCCCTAACAAAAGCGAGACATTGACCCGGCCATCGGCGTCAACTGTCCGCATATAGACTGACGCGGCGTAGCCTCGCTCCGACGCGTCACAAAAGCCATGCAGGCTGGCTCGATATTTCCCGGGGGGCAATATTCGACGAGGCAAGGCAATCCGATTGACTTCCTTAATCGATGAAAACAACTCGAGCCAATCATCCAATGGAGAGCCAAACAGCGGCTCGTCCCACGAGACGCCCAAAGTCCAAAGTCTCTGAAGAAGACACTTCGCAGAGAATATCACTGGACTGATCCAACCGCTTGGATCAAACATACGGGCTATTACGGACAACACCGTTCTCTTAGTCCAGACTTTTGGTATTTCCAAGTCCACTTGGAATGTGAAAATATCGGTTAGCGGCTGGTACTGCATGCCCAGCACCGCTATCCTGTTGGGATCATCCACATCCTCAAACAGGTGAGGGTTCTGTTGGTGATCCTCCGGGATCCCTTCTAGAACTCTAGGCTCATTGGACAACCACTTACGTAGCTCGTAGCCACCTGTCTTCAATATTTCGATCAATTCATCCCGCAGTAGGAGGGCCTCCTCAATACTTTGGGCTCCGGTGCACACGTCATCAACATACAAGTCACGTGACAGCACGGAAGCCCCACGAAAGCGGATCCGTTCCCGCTCTGCCAATTCAAGCAATGATCTGATGGCGATATAGGGACTAGATTTCAAACCATACGTGTTTGTGTTGAGTTCATACACCGTCACAGGATCCTCAGGGCGCTCACGCCAGAGTATCAACTGGAATCGCCTGTCCTCAGGATGTATGACTGTCTGGCGGAACATCATCCGGATGTCCGCACCAAAAACCACTTGATGTCTTCTAAAGTTCAAGATGATGTCAATTATGTCCCTATGCAATTTGGGACCCGAATGCAAACACAGATTCAACGAAACCCCGTTCGAAGTGGGTGCGGACCCATCGAAGACGGTCCTCCATTTGCCTGTTGAGGCCTTCACCACCGCGTGGTGGGGCAAAAAATAATGCTCAGTTGAGCTCCAATCAACTCGAGCCGGAGACATGCTGACCCAAATCCTCGTACTCGCGCATAAATTCAATATATTTATCGCGAAGTACGTGGTCACGCTGCATGCGTCGCTCCATGGACAGCAGTCGTTTCTCCGCAAGCGCCCTACTTTGCCCTAGGCTAGGACGAGAGGCAACAAAGGGTAACCTAGTTACAAACCGACCGGAGGGCAACCTCTCCGTGGTCGATCGAAAAAGGGCTTCGCACTCAGCGTGTTCCGGATCCATCCTGGAACTCATAGGTGGCTCCTCCACCTCCCAAAACCTTTGCATGGTCTTGGCCAAGGACGCAGATGCGACAACCGGTGGCTCCTCCACGGTGCTATTATCAAACACAGGGCCCATCAGGGCAAAACCAAAAATCGTAGACACTGCCATCAGTGAAGACGAACCCAGAGCCTTCTGTGTACCCAACAAAATCCAACCCAATACGTCCGAGCCCAGGAGCAAGTCCACTGGGCCGGGATGAAAGACAAAGGGGTCGGCCAAATCCAGACCCGAAACCAAAGACAACACACCCGGCGGTATGTCTGTCGAGGGGTGCCAACCCGCAATGGTATCCATTACCATAGCCGAAGTCGTGATCCTCATTGTGGAGGACTTCAGCGAAGAAAAGGTGACAAGTGTCTGGCCCGTCAGACACTTCACTTGTATGCCACCAACTCCAAGAAGTGGCACAGGCGAGTCTTCCACGACTAAACCTAACTGGCGTGCCACTCGAGTGGTAACCAAACTGCTTTGAGCCCCTGAGTCCAACAGAGCTCTCAAATTAATGGCATCCCCCCCACGACCCCATACGCGGACCACCGCGGTAGGGAGCAGAACCGTCCGCGGCTCTGTCCCAGCAAGGGAGCAAGCTAGTTACGGGCTCCCCACTCTCTCCAAACCAGGGGCGCGCCACTGACCCGGATAATATGGCGGGCGAGTGCACATCCCCATCTGAGGGGGGCATAACCCGCGGCCCGGCCATACATATGGTACGGCGGGTGGTACTCCAGCCGTGGGTACTCGTGCAGCGGCGGAGAAAACCGCTGCGGCTGCATGTGTTGGGTATTGGTAACCCGCGTGGAGGGGGGTGTCCCCACTCTCACGTCCGATCTAGGGCCCCCGCCCATGGGGGCCCTATCCGGGGCCTGGCCAGCTACATACTGGCCATGACCTTGGGGCGCGTGGTCCCGGTCCGCCAAGACCCGCGCAGGTACGCGACCCCCCTCCCGATGGGGGGTGCGACGAGCGAAGCCGCGTCCTCCGTCCGGTGGTGGAGGGCTTCGCGCAGGAGCGCCCCCGCCCATAGGGGACCCCTGCCTCAACATCCGGGTGCCATCCCCGTTGCGGTTCATGCAAAGCATCGCGTGGTGCCGCCCACGGCATGCACTGCATGGTATGGCACTGGGACAGTCACGTGCATAGTGACCGCCCAAACAATAAAAGCAAAGTTCATGCCGCTTTGCCATGCGGCGCCGATCTTGTACTGGCAGTCCCTGCCAGTCCCTGCATTGCAGCAGGCTGTGGCCCATCCGACCACATTGCAGGCAGTCCGCGTCCCTCGCGACTGCTGCCGTGTGTGCAACCCGCGCACCAGCTCCACGCGGTGGCGGTTGCCGTCCCTGTTGGGGCCTCCCTCGCCATGAGGGTTCCAAGGGCCTACGTTCAGGCGCTCTGGATGGCGCTGAGTCCGTCATGGTATTCTCAGCAGCCCGTGCCTCAAACTCCAAAAACTTCACCAAGTCAGTGAATGTTGGTAGGGTGGTGCTATCCCGCTCCGCATTTTCGCGCTCAAACCGCGAGCGGATGTCATTGGGCAATTTGCCCAATACAATGTGCACCAACAAAAAAGACCATTGGTCCACCGGCAGCCCCAGTGTGCGGAGCGCGTTACAGGCCACTGTAACGGGGCGTGAGCAACTGCAGGCGCACCTGTGCCCTGTTGGCCACCTTGGGCAGGGCCATCAACTGTGCGGCGTGCGCATCCGCTAACAAACGTAAGTTTTGGTAGCGGGAGTTCAATAACTCCCAAGCCGTATCGTACTGGTCGTCCTCCACCCGGAGGTGCTGGATGAGCGACCGCGCTTCATCCTCAAGAGTGGAGAGGAGGTAGGCCATCTTCTGGGCCTTCGACAAATCCTGTCGTGCTACGACCAGGGACTCAAACATATTTTTATATGCTACCCACTCCTCCATCCTACCCCCAAAGTGGGACAGCTGAAGGGTGGGGAGCCGACCAGTAACCGCTGGTCCTTCCTGTCTAACAGGTGTGCGAGGGGCTGGTCCGCCAGCCTGTCTCGCCCTTATTGCGGTCACCGCCTCCGCGATATCATCGTGCAGACTCAGGATCTGGTCCATGTCCGCCATGTGACCTGCGTAGGCCTCCGGGGTAAGATCGGCTTCGGTAAGCGCCGCCATGGCCGCTTCCGCGCTAATCAATCGTGAGTGGAGGTGATCCGCTCTTAGCAGTATGGCGCCCTCCCTGTCCTTCCGGGACAGGAGTCACTCCGGCCGTCACAAACCATCTCAATTCGTTGGCGAGTGTCGCCCTAGCATTGGAGGCCTTCGCCATCGCGTCAAGTCACAAACAAAAAATAACAAAAGGTAAATAAAAAACAACAAAATCAAGCAACTACACGAAGAACCGCGGTAGGTATGAGAATGGCACAAACCCGGAACGCACGGTACAAACCGCAAACAAATACAAAAAAGGTTACAAATATTCTTATACAAACAAACTAAGAAAAATCTAATAATTTTTACAAACAATTAATTATTTTTTACAAACGAACAAATAGAGGGTAGATAAACTACGCTCTGCTACCAGAAAGTGTGCAGAGCAACTACGCTCTGCTGCCAGAAAATGTGGCAGCGAGAATCCGGACAAACGAAGCGGCGGGAAGAATTCTGTACCGAAACTTCACCGGGAAAAAACCACCGGTAAAAATAAGTACCGGGAAGAAATCTCCACGCGGCACCACGTTTGCCCGACTAAAACCTAACTAACTTAACGCAGTCTGCTACCACCGTAGCTTATGAAGGGAGCTACAGGGCCCTATATGATAACCTAACCTATAAATTAATTACACTTAAAAAACACTTACCAAGCTAAATCTTCTTTCTCTTCGGATCCAAACTTGAGTGTCTTCGGGAAGGGGGAATTCCTAATCACCCTACCTAACCCTTGAGATCTCAATTACCCAGGACAAATAAATAGATTTCTTCCCGTAGTTTCACTCGGGAACAGCCAGATGTGAACAGCCAGCCACGTTTCACCTCTCACAAGAAAAAGTCACCATGACGGGTACACAAACACAAAGTTCAATAGTTATTTAACAAACAGGAAATTCACAAACACAACTCAAACTAATTAGCAATCAAAGAACGCGGAACCTCTCGCGTATTAAAAATCAAACCGATATCGCATAGGGCAATGCAATGGCGACCGTCCGCGAGCCATTCGCGCTAGCAGTGTGAAAACCCCGAACGCCCTCTGGCGGCAGCAATGCGAAACGCCTGCGTTTAGTTTTACCCAATATATTACAAACAACAATTTTTACAGTATGAGCCTGATCATATGAATTTTGGCAGAGGGGGATACCTCGAGTGGCCTCTCCAGTTTGTTAAATGCTCTAAGCTATAAGAAGCTTAATTTTTTTTTTAAGACACTATTATATCAATAGTGTGTTGAACATTCTATACTAGAGAACCTATTGATGTCAGAATAGTTATCATGAATAAGGAACGATACATGCTAATTATACAGTTCACATTGGCATGTGAAGCCTCATATTGTCTGAAATATTTCAGTATAGACCTCTTGGCATACTAAAAATGTGCCTTTTGTTTGAAACTAGCTTTCGCTCGCGTGAATTTCTCACGGGAACAGTGCTTTTTCCCGGGATGAAAGGTACCCTACGTCCCTACTCCCTATGTGTATGCGAAATTTCAGGAAGATTGATTCAGTAGATAAAATGTGAAGAGGTAACAAACAAACTCACTTTCGCATTTATAATATTAGTTAGGCTCAGTTCCTGTGGGAATTCCGGGATACAGAGTACCCTATGTGTTATTCCAGGTCATATTCTACCTATGTACTTAATTTTATCAAGATCAGTCCAGTAGATTTTGCATGATTGAGTAAGAAACATACACACATCTAAACTTTTATATTTAAGAGTTATTAAGAGTTGACTTATCTTTGGACCATTACAGCTCTCCAGAAGGAGTATAAGGATTTGGCCTTTTTTGATAATGGTGTGCTCAAAATAATGTTGAGCCCTTATGTAGAACCATTATCCAAAGAGATACCATTTAATATCTTTGTTCTTAAGTCCCTGTATTGGTCACATTCCAGTAAAATGTTTCAAGTAAAATGTAAAATGTTCCAAGAAAATTTGGAAATTGAATAGTACAATACTTACTCGGGAAGTTGCCACCAACTCTGTATACATCGTAAGACACCAGGCCTCCAATGCTGACCAGCAGCAAGAAGCTAGCCCAGAGCCAAGGGAACCTTCTAGTACTCGTCATTCTGTCTAGAATATCCTGAAACAAAGATTAGCGTAAAATACCACTGTTGGGATTGCAGATAACAAAACTTTCTTCTTACTTCCTCTGCGGACTTTTGTCCACAATTAGGCCTCCAATTACAGCAGATAACAGAAAATTACCTATAGAAGTATAGGTCCGTGACGCAAATGCTAATGACAAAGTCCCAAATGACTCCTAAACAATTTTTTTACATCTTTAATGAATATGCAAGTAAGTATGTTGAATTCCTTTGTATTGTTAGTGACTTTAGGTTTTGACAAACAAAGAAAAGTGGATGGGTTGATGACAATCTGAGAGTAGCTATCAACAGAAAGAAAAATAAATATACATGTATGTAATCAGGACGATGAAAATCTACCTTTTTAAAAATCCAACCTGATATTGCTATATCAATAATACCAATCTAATAAAACTCTAAATTAGTAGTAAATTGGAGTAAATATAAATTCCTTCTAAGCAATATGTAGGTAGGTACATATATAATAGAAGGAACAGTAGAAGCTTTTAAGTTTCTTTACAATATCTTCAACATCAAAAACTTGAATGACCAAACTTCATTTTAGGATGTTATCTGGCATCTTGAACTTCATAATGTCAGTAAAAATAGACATCTAAAAATAGGACAAGCTTAACAAACCTCAAAATATTGTTCAGATCCCTCTTCTGACAAAACAACAATGAACTTTGTGAATATTATTATAGGTAGGTAAAATAAAATTATGAAATGCTTGACTTTTTTTCTGTTTACTGACCAGTATTAGTGTTAAATTTGCGATAGAAATCAAGAAAGAAATGATAACGTCATCAACGGCTCCAACACGAGACTAATAGTAGGTATAGGTATCTACCCTGATATATTAATTAAAAATTAAAGGGCTCTAACAACACACCTAACCTCAAAATGACCATGAAACTTGATAACAAAGGACGAAGGTAGCACTTTACTTACAAGTACATAGGTACACGCAAGAAAAAAAAATTTACCTGAGTAATAAAAACACTGTCAAAGGGAAAGCCACCTCCCGCGGCCTAACGGATATCACACATAGCTTTTACTGTTATTTCTAACGAGCGAGTTGCTCCGCCCGCAATAGAGAAACAAAGTAGTTTTTCTGGTTTTATTGACTGGGCAGAGGAACTACGCGCATCTTTTTAGAGAACCACCATTGCCAAGCACCAAACACATTCAACAATGTTATTTAGAAAGTAAATACACAATGTTTACAAGAAATAATAGTAAGCCATTACATTATTTACCTATTTCGTGTCGGAGATAAATTAATCTATTTCGTTTCCGAATTTCCAATGAAAATTAATTTACGATCAAAAATGTCGTCTCGTTCGTCGCTCGATTTTTTTCCACAGACAGACAGATGCCAAATCAGTGTTGCCAGTTTTACTGGCAGACTGACATTTGACATGACATGATAACACTTTCGAGCTTTTCAACGATTCATGACCTCAACAAAAAACGCAGTGTAAAGGGTTAGAAATAAATCGATAACCAAACATACGGCCCGCTCGCTGGACGATAATAAATATATTCCTTATCATAAACGTAGAAGATGAGTAATAAATTTCTTTGTTTCTTATCAACCAAAATTCATTCTCAATAAATGAAGTTTCATTGATGGATGGATTGTGTCAAGGAGAGCATGGGTAGGGAGTATCAAATGAGATGGCCGGCGATCGAAATAAAGGAAATCATACTGTGCCGGCCCCACATAAAACTGGAAAAAGGTCAAGGAGAAGTAGGAAAACAGACATGTGACCTACCTGATGGAAAGCGGTCACCGGAGCCTATGGACGTCTCCAACATCAATACTGTTGCCAACTCTTAATAAGTCTTTTCACACCCTTATTGGGTAACTCTCGTAGTGTCTAGAGAAAACAATAGCAGGAGCTTTTTCCATAACTTATTAAGTTTTTAAACCTTATGACATACCTGGCATATCTTGTTAGTCTTAATGACAGTCTCATCCTTTTTCTTGCCTTTCAGAGCGTCTGCACTCACTAACTTGTATTCAGTAACTGTCACCTTCAAAGACTTTCTCTTCAATCTTCTGCTAACTTCCTCCCAGTTGTTGTCTATGAAGATAGTTTTATTGGTTAGTTATAGCATGATTTTTTTTTCCTTCTAGTTTTTACCCGCGGCTTCGCTTGCGTAAATTATACAGTTAATCCTTCCTCATGGTGAAAACCGAAAGGAAAAATGAGAGGACTGGTGCTTGCTCACCCAGTACAATCCCCAATTATATGTATTTATTAGTAAATAAATCATAAATCAATTAAATCAATATAAACCGTTACTGAGTAACTGACAGACAACACAGCAAAAACTACCGGGCGTAGGAAGCTGAAATTTGGCATAAGGTTCCTTAGGTAGTGTGGAATGGAGGAGCACAAAAACAGATTTCACAATTGATTTCACAGAAACAGAAACCCGGGTCCATGCTAGTGATAAAAAAAATTGTACAGTAAGACATAAAAGAGTAGAAAATAAATAGAAGCATTGTATTCACTTAGCTAGCAACACAGGGTGTTTATCAACCAATCACGTAAATCGTGCAAAGATTTTTAACCAATCACGACCATTCGATTTGGTATTGCAATGATAGAAAAATTTAATTCGTCCTTAATTTGTTTTCTACTCTTATGTGTCGTACTGTATATATAGTTTTTAAATGACTCACTAATAAAATCGAGGAGTGTAGCCGATTGCTTCGAGCACCTATGGAACAGCTGTCGCCAGGTGGCGTTACAAGAATCATCCCGCTCAAGACAGTCCACCAGGCTTTCCACAAGTACCCTTGTGTACGGGTCCAATGTACTACCACTCAGGAACTGGTTCGGAAGCTTCTTCATAATCTGATTGAAGGTCACTTGTAGCTTGTTGCCGCTTTTACTGAAATACATATCCTGTGGGGAGAAAATCAAATCACATTTATTGCTTCTTGAACAAACAGGTGTTGCCATAAAATTGAGAACAATGTTAAAGGTCCTGACAGGCGCTTCAATTTACTATCCTAACTAATATTATAAATGCGAAAGTGAGTTGGTTTATTTGTTTGTTACCTCTTCATGCTTTATCTACTGAACCAATCTTCCTGAAATTTCGCATTCACATAATTAGAAGTACTGAGAAGGACATAGGGTACCTTTTATCCCAGGCAAAAGCACTGTTCCCGTGGGAAATTCACGCGGGTGAAACCGCGGGCAAAAGCTAGTATTCTATATATTTTTTACATTTATTATTCATAATGTTTATAGATTTTTATTGCAATTATTCAATAAACATTATTAAATGTTCACTGTAGATTTTTCATTAACGAAATTTAAGTATTTTGATTATTTTCTTCCGAAAATAGCCAAGTTTGAAAGAAGATGGTTTCATGCCCCAATTCCAAGCCTAACTAACTGTAATAATATTACAAATGCATATTATAAATAAATTTATTTGTTTGTTACCTCTTCACGCTTTATTTACTGAACCAATCTTCCTAAAATTTCACACACATAGTTACGAGTACTGAGGCATTTGTATTGGCTAAACCGCTGGACCGATTTTGATAAAATTTGGTGTAGATATAGTTGTAGACCTGAAGTCAAACATATGCTACATTATTTTTAAATCAACCCCCAAAGGGTTGCAAGGGTGAAGTTTGTATGAAAAACAAAACATAACTTTTGCACTGCTGGCAACGGCTATATTCATCATCATCTCAAGTCGAAATGGCAGAAATTATAAATATTTTTTATCAGTATTTGGCCACTTCCACCGTTGGCCTCATTCAGGTCCTCCAAGGTACAGAGGAAGGGCAGTTGGGGCAGGTTACAGCTATATTACCTTATATTTACTACTTAATTGCTTTATAAGGTCACTTGACAAATCCTTGGGCAATCCGTTCCGTTTTGCATTGACCATGTCACACATGGCAAGCAGCTGTTCGAAGGTCACTTTGTTATCCATCCCCGCGTGCCCGTCCATAAGGTTCGATAGATACGCCACCACGTACTTTGAATAGTTCTTCAGTTCAATAATAGGCAAGAAGAGTTCTTGCCAAGCTGTGGAAAAAGACGATTTGAGACAACTGATTACTTGATTTATGTCACTTTATCAATGACATTTTTTGTATTGTTGTTGACATTGTCACTCAGTAAAATAGGATTTATTAACTTTTGATGGATTAGGCCTCAGATTTTATTGTTCTGAGCATTTTTTTAATGCAACTTTTACAATCTTTTACCATTTTTTTTTAATTAAATATGGTATTGCCACAATCTTGCCCGAGGACAAAGATGAGGTCTATATATTATTATTATCTCTATTTTTACATTTATCATGAATACAATTTTAAGATACCTGAATCTCCATTCCATCAGAGAGCCCACTATTCAGCTAAGCGTGGCCTTAGTCTCACGACTCTTGGCTCTGTCTAAGCCGTAAGGGATAAAGACGTGATTCTATGTATGTATGTAATTTCAAGATTACTTTCTCAGTTTCAGACGCTAGTGGTGAGTGAGGTCTGTCAGTACAATACCTGTCAGTTGTCAAATTCAAATGACAATATTGTACCATCATGACAGACCTTACTCACCACTAGCGCCGACTAGTGACCGGAAAAACTATAACTCTCATTTATACATTAAAACATCTAACATCTTCATCTCTACCGGGGTAGATAGAGCTTTAGGATGTAATCCCACAGCCCCCATTAAGCAGGTTAATCACAAAACTTATTTACCACCAAGAAAACTTAAAAAAAAAGAAAATCTAAACTCCATTTATTCTTACCAGTCCTATCATGTAAACAATCTTACCATGTCTTTTTATGATTTTACAACAATATAAATTAAAATAGACTTTTTATGAAAGTACTTTCGTGGTTAATAAATGTTTTACTTTTGAATGTTTAGGTTTGAACTAACATTTGATTTATTTTCAACAAAATTCAACAAAAAGTACTGTGATGATCGTTTACATGATAGGACTGGTAAGAATAAATGGAGTTTACAACTTTTGGTCAATTGGCATAGATATAGATAATATTAATAAAATTAATAATTTCCTACCTATGCAGCTGTTTACATGAGAGCACTCAAACTGATAAAAAGCACCTGAGCCGGAGATGCGAATATCTAAGCTGATAAGGGAAGTGATAAGAGTTATCTCATTTTATGTGACAACTTTGACCCAGAATTACTTTTTTGGCAATGACAACACCATATCAAACACAAAGTGATAAATAAAAAAATGCACTGGCATAGCCGCGACCCCCAATCCGCGACGTAACTGGCCATTTTAGGCCAGTTACGTCGCGGATCGGGGGCCTAACGGCCGGTCTATGTAGGCAAACATTTTATTTCATGTCTAACTAGCTTATTTCATATGTATAACTAGCTGCGCCCCGGGGCTTCGCTTCCGTGGGAATTTCGGCATAAAAAGTACCCTATGTGCTATTCCCGGTATTTTTCTTCGGTCCAGTACATTTTGCGTGATTGAGTAACAAACATTCTCACAAACTCACATCCAAACTTTCGCATTTATATTAGTAGGATGTCTACAAGAAAACGATTACCTTTCAAACCCACAGCGAAATCAGTTAGGCCCCCCTGTCCAAACGCCCAGAGTAAGGACAGCCCTATAGGAGGCCGGTTCTGGTACGAGTTGCGTAGACTCGCACTCTTCTGTACAGACGTGATGCAGAACTCTGGGTAATCATTTGCTAGCATTTGAAGAAGCAATCTGTGGCCGTTCACTGATTGACCTGGTAATAAATAAAAATATTAATCTCATTGACCATTAAACATATGTGTATGTGCAATGAAGAGTTAACAAAAAATATAATGATGTAATCTATATTTAACCCTCAGTACAGTCCGATTAACTTGGTTGGGCTGTAACAACTTCGCTCTGGTCTCTTTGACAAATGTATATACATTTACATGTAGTGAAGTTAGTTTTGAATGGTTTGATATGGTTTTAAATGACAAGCTGACAACTCAACAAAAATGACAAACCCGATAGAATTTAAATCACATAGTAATCTGGTTTTTTTCATAAATTTGTAAAAAAGAATTGTCATTTATCTTACTGGCCAAAGAGTTCCAAAGATAAGCTCCTTTAAAAAACAAGCTTTATTATTATTACTAAAGATAAGCATAAAAGATACACCCCTCCCAATATAATGTCTTTGACCCCTCCCCTTCTTATTCTGCAGTTGAGGATTTTACAAAAATAATATCAAAACACCTACCTCTGCTCATGTCATTAGCAAGAGCAGTAAGCGTCACATCAAAGAACAACTGGGCATTAGCTTTTCCTGCATCTTGCAACACATTCTCAAGACTAGTCTTGATCTCTGTAGGCAAAGCCGAAAGTGGATAAGTAGAGGGGTAATTTGAAAAAGTAGGGTCATCTACATCAATTTGCGTCTTCGAGTTTAGGAAACTGGCAACCTCCTTCAGCCACACAAGTGGAGCGTTTGAAAAACGAATTTTATTTGTTGTTATAATATTGGCCAGTTCATCTGGATCAATCTGCAAATTAAAAGAAAAAATATTTTCTAAATAAACTTTGTTTTCTAATATCATTGTTACCCACATTGAAATGTGTTTGATAATTAAATGTACCAATAATAGATTTGATATCTTGAAATTTTGCAGAGTTCTTTATATGTACAGTCGACCGCACCTCAATTTACCCTGCATGATCTCTTATGCCGCGGCCGCAGAGTCGAATTTGCAATGAATTTGAGAATGAATTTGAGTAGGTTGATGTGCTGTTGACTGTACAGTGTAAGTGAGCACTAAAATAGGAATTTTGGTAATCACACCCAATTGGGTGAAATACGCAACTCATGTGTACAAAACCAAGGACAAAAGCTAGTCAATACATATAATAAAATTGTAACTAGTCTGTGTCTGTACATAGAAGATTTTTAAGAAAAACTATGAGGGGTCTTCATGAGGCCAATAGAAGTCAAAACCATTATTTTGTAGATTTTTTGTCTGTACCCACATCACGCAAAAACGACTAGACCAAATTTGATGTGGTTTTCATTGTTACATTATAGAAGGTCTAACTTAAAACCTGGTGTAAGTTTCATCGTGATACGCCGCCTAGAACCTGAGATATGCGCGGACGAAGTCAGGTGCTAGTCTAAAATAAATTACAATAAACATGTAGAGATACATACAGCTTCAAATGCACCTTCTATAGTTTTTGGTGGTTTAGGTTTTGGTGGTTCTGCTTTTTTCTCCTGTGCCTTCTTTTTTTTCGCATTAGATTTATTTACAGGTTTCCTGTCATCATCAATCTCCATTCCAGCGTAGAATGACTTTATTTGAGAGTGTGGAACTATAACAAGAACACAGTATGTCATAATAAACTATTCTTCTCACAGGTAATACAATGAATGGACATGAATGATTTCCATGCAAAATGCTACAACTTACTAATACTAGAAATATGTAAAGTGCAGATGGATGTTTGGAGGATTTGTACTGCCCTTTCACACTAAAAGTTCTTAAAACTTAACAGATTTTGAAAAAATTTTGAACACTCTGGTAGACTAAAACCTATATAATAAAACTAGGAAAATTTTTATGCTAAAATTATTACTTAATTAAATATTGGTAAAGTGAAAGGTTTGGTATAGATAATAATAAATACACACTATTGAATTGGGTTAGCCTGTAATGATAGCTGTAAGATGTAAATAAAATAAATAAATAGAAAAATTATAACTCCTAATTACCGTTCTATTAAAAGTTTGTGTGACATATGGGAACATACAATTATTTTCTTTTGACAGAATTTAACTCAGTTTATACTTTAACTACCCTTACGAAAATATTCAGGTTAACCCAAAACATATAAAAAAGTTGACGTCAATAATTGATAGCAAAAAAGGTGCAAAGACCACGTAAGACCATTCTAATTCAAATATGAAAGTAGGTACCACTGCAACTGCAATTGCCACTTTGCGGCTGACTAGGTTTATTTCGCGTATTACGATTTCGACATTAATTCAAATTCTACAACTGCATGACAGAGAAGAAAAGGATAAGAATGTATTAACGAATTTTTAATAGAATTTATGGACAAGGGATAAAATATTGAAATATGTTTGAATGAACAACTCACGGATGTCCTCAAGTTTTGGTCCATTTTTAAACGACTTCTTATCTTCCTCTTTATTTTTTATTTTTCCATTTTGAGACTTCTTGCTTTTCCCGACAACTTCCCATTGACCATTCGACATAATTGGAGGGATATTATGATAAATTAGTTGAGATTATTTTTGTAAATATACGGAGGCCGACAGGCTACACGTCAAAATCAAACAGCACAGCACCAAAATCAGCGCTTTGTTGTGATTGGTTAACAAACTCCACTGTGTCAAAACGTGGCAGAGGCTTGGCAGAGGAAAAAAAGGAAAGGTAGGTATAATGTACCTATCTGAGAAAAAATCGTAACTTTTACAAAGTAAGTGTCTACATTCTACTGATACATTCTAGATGCGATTAGATACCTATTTTTCTTTTCTCTGCAGTGATAATAAAATAAAAATAATCCAAAAAACTAGTATTACACCATCAATATTACCATACCGTATCAGTCTGGTCCATGGTCCATCAGTCTGGTAATACTGATGCCAGACTGATAGTGTAAACATTTCTTCAGTCTGGTAAGCTTCAGTCAACCCACAGACATATAATAATAGTAAGCAGACTGAACATGTCATTTGAAATTGCATGGCAAAAACACACACTAAGATTATTATTCACACAACGACAGAATACAGGGTCGGATCTAAGATAATTAATTATATTCGGTACAGTGTAGCAAAACCAAAAATTTTGAGACGCTGAATCTTAAGCCGTGCGCGGTATGCGGACGGATCTGCATCAGCTTTTTACGATGGGAAATTCTATCCCTTTTGGGAAAAAATACTAGTCATTAAATCAATAAATTTTTTTTTAAATTATTAAAAATCACGTGCAATGAAACATTGCAATGATGTTAATGGTTGCTGGCGTCCATTCACTGTCCTGGTACTCGTAGTACGTAAGAGAAATACTCCCCATAACAGTTCTCTTTCTTGAGGTATTATTTTCTGGCATATTTTCCTTGTCCTGAAATAAAATTCACTGTCAGTATTTTTATAAAATGTGCATTATAATCTTCAAGAAAGAATTCCTGAGATTTTTATAGAATAGGTACTAAATTCGTATATTTGCCTTGATTCGGCCCAGCCATAGTAAACAAAACTGGATCTGTCAAATGATCTATGCTATTTACGAAATTATTAAATTACTTGTAGTATTTCTTATGAAATGGTTATAATTAATACACTACTTTATAAAATAAATAATGATATTGCTGATAAATAGCATTCAAAAGTCTAATGATGGTTATTGTTTCAAAAACAACACGAAATTGTATATTATCATTGGGCACGTCAAAAAAACATGTATTGCTTACCGAAGGAACGATATTCCACGAATATTTTTTTATGAAACACTTCCACATATTGTACACGTTGCATTTTATCATTTCTATTGAGTTTAAAAGCACAAAACAGTAAAAAATAATTTTAAATATTTATGACAAC
The DNA here is from genome assembly GCA_018467065.1 of Ephestia elutella. Taxonomy (NCBI): domain Eukaryota; kingdom Metazoa; phylum Arthropoda; class Insecta; order Lepidoptera; family Pyralidae; genus Ephestia; species Ephestia elutella. Next base: position 3,745,256 of record CM031582.1, read on the forward strand.
TGTGACAACACAACAAATATGACAGTTAAGGATCATTTCGCATGAAAAATCCGGCTTGGATGATAAATCTTTCAGTGTAGTGGTTCGTGTTGAAATACATTGCAATGCTAAGGAAGGAAAGGGACAGAGTTATGTGACAGTCCTTATCATGAACAGGATGCAAATATTGTCAAATATCATCAGTGTGTGTGTGAAATTTGTGTTCCTTCTGCTTATATTTAAAAAAAAATTTTACTTCTGTGAGTCAACCACAGAAATATTTTTTTTTAAATATAAGCAGAAGAAACACAAAGGGGTTGTTGCACAAATGTATGGGGAACCGGCTATATCATGAGCATCTATCTGAACTTTTCATTTTTGGGTCAGTATCAATGCCTTATAAGTAAATCTGATAAATTCATAGCCTTTCTATGGTACATTTAGTCAACAAAATCTTAATGAAGGTTAGGCGAGTTCCACCAAAATGGCCGACACCCATTATGATTTGACATTGACGCGCTTCATTTTACAGTTCCGATTTCCGGTGCGTTCAAAAATGTACTTTTATTACATACAGAATCAGAAAGGAAAGAATTGTTTATTTTATTTATTATTCATCTATTTATGTGAAATAGTGTTTTTGTGATATTGCATGTGACATGTGTTAGGCATTACATAACATTTGCAATAATTAATTTTCTAAAATATAATGAAAATATCGAGCATTGTATCTGATTTTCTGCATCATAATTTCTGAACATACGTACGGGCGCCATGTCAGTATCGCCATTATACGATATGAACCGATATTAAAAGTGTTTTTGGGCATTTTCATTAATTAGTAACCGCTCGTATTTTTTTTCAAAAACGTGTTTTATGTATTTGTTTAAATGAAATTGTATAGTCCAATTATTATAGATTTATGTGAAATATGAAATACAGTAAAATATTATTTAGTTTTGGCTAAAAAATAAATAATAGCCGACGCTGTGGCAAAATTATGTCCGTATTGTGACAATTTAAAAAAAATCGTAGCTATTTAACTATTTCAATCTTCTAAATTTCCTATGCCTTATCTTGTTCTAATTACATTTATAAACTAATTTATTAGGAAAAGTTATTTTTTCTTTCAGTAATTTAGTAAATTAACATCCTTTAACTGTCAGTTTTACCATAATTGATGCCAAGCTATAAGATATTTTTAGAATCATTGGATAATACTTTATGATTTTATCAAATGAGTATTAAAAACGTAAACTTAAGAAAAAATACTACAAGAATTATATAAAATAAAATTACTTCCTAATAAATATCCATTAAATAAAAATAAAATATTTCACTGTTATTTTGGGGACAGTGACAAAACGGACTGTCACATAATTATTAGGGCGAGTTCAGAAATAACAAAAATATATATATAATTTTATGATGTCGATATGTTACTATTGTAAGTTGTTTCTTTTTCATATTTATATATCTAAGACAAATCAAGTTATGAATAAAACAACCTTTTTTTGCAAAATTTTAATTTATTCATCAATATATGATTATATAGCGTTGTTTTACTGTTTTAATAATTCTGTAATGAAAAAAATACCGACAGACTTACGTTGCTATCAGTGTAATTAAATAGTTAAGTTTAAATAATTTATAAAAAATAATTATAGTATAAATGTTGTTTTCAAATTAATTGCCAGTTTTAGTGCAATACAATTTGCACTAAAACTGATAATTAATGTCGGTAGGTAAATATAAAAGCAATGAGACATCTTGTGAACTAAGCTTTATGGCGTCAGTTTTGTGACATTTCCAGGTCGGTGTATATGTGACGGTCGAATATGTCACATTACGGACGTCACATTTTCGTAGGAAAGATTTTGAAATATTCACGATAAATCATTTTAAATTTGTAATGGGCATGTGTAATTACATTAAAGTCATTAGTTGCCTAACGCATTTGGAGAACAACACAACGATATGATAATCATAATGTAAAAAATACAGTAAAATGTACAAACCTGACTCCACAAATGACACCGTTTTCGAGTCACACAACATCGCAACGTACACCGTGTTTTGAACACTGAACGTACTTTTTAAAAGCGGCACCGACAGCGGAGATATTGTTGCCATTTAAATAATAGGAAAAACATACTCTTTACTTTTCAAGTTTGGGTAGAAATTTCGTGACAAGTCGGACATGTCCGGTGAGACCGATATTTTGCATTTCAGAATTTAAAGTTTTATTAAAATATTATTGCTAGAAAAATACTTTCATTTTAAGTTTTTAGAAGAATATACTTTTATATTTAAATTGAATAAAACATTATGCGGGGTAACTGTTCAGAAAAAAGTAAAATCACAAGTTTTTTTGAGCAAACTGACTTGGGGACACCCGAATTTGACATACCTTGACTCTTTTTAATTTCTTTTCTTTTCATGTTGTTTGATTAAACTTATTATTGAAATTTCGATTTGATAATTTATTGTATGTAGAATCATAATAAATTAAAATTATTCATAAAAATGATTAAAGGGATATAGAAAAAAAAATTTGAATTCAAGGGACAGATAAAAAATGGGGTGGTAACAAAATAATGAAAATGCCCTTTTATACCATAACAAGATCACGAAAAAACAAATATATGATGGTCTTAATCGGTTTTTTATATTATTTCTGATTTTTGAGGAACTGCTTATGATATAGCCTGCTATACAACATCACAGACATATGGGCATTTTCATTAATTAGTAACCGCTCGTATTTTTTTTCAAAAACGTGTTTTATGTATTTGTTTAAATGAAATTGTATAGTCCAATTATTATAGATTTATGTGAAATATGAAATACAGTAAAATATTATTTAGTTTTGGCTAAAAAATAAATAATAGCCGACGCTGTGGCAAAATTATGTCCGTATTGTGACAATTTAAAAAAAATCGTAGCTATTTAACTATTTCAATTTTCTAAATTTCCTATGCCTTATCTTGTTCTAATTACATTTATAAACTAATTTATTAGGAAAAGTTATTTTTTCTTTCAGTAATTTAGTAAATTAACATCCTTTAACTGTCAGTTTTGCCATAATTGATGCCAAGCTATAAGATATTTTTAGAATCATTGGATAATACTTTATGATTTTATCAAATGAGTATTAAAAACGTAAACTTAAGAAAAAATACTACAAGAATTATATAAAATAAAATTACTTCCTAATAAATATCCATTAAATAAAAATAAAATATTTCACTGTTATTTTGGGGACAGTGACAAAACGGACTGTCACATAATTATTAGGGCGAGTTCAGAAATAACAAAAATATAAATATAATTTTATGATGTCGATATGTTACTATTGTAAGTTGTTTCTTTTTCATATTTATATATCTAAGACAAATCAAGTTATGAATAAAACAACCTTTTTTTGCAAAATGTTAATTTATTCATCAATATATGATTATATAGCGTTGTTTTACTGTTTTAATAATTCTGTAATGAAAAAAATACCGACAGACTTACGTTGCTATCAGTTTAGCAAAAATAAACAAACAACGGTGTAATTAAATAGTTAAGTTTAAATAATTTATAAAAAATAATTATAGTTTAAATGTTGTTTTCAAATTAATTGCCAGTTTTAGTGCAATACAATTTGCACTAAAACTGATAATTAATGTCGGTAGGTAAATATAAAAAGCAATGAGACATCTTGTGAACTAAGCTTTATGGCGTCAGTTTTGTTACATTTCCAGGTCGGTGTATATGTGACGGTCGAATATGTCACATTACGGACGTCACATTTTCGTAGGAAAGATTTTGAAATATTCACGATAAATCATTTTAAATTTGTAATGGGCATGTGTAATTACATTAAAGTCATTAGTTGCCTAACGCATTTGGAGAACAACACAACGATATGATAATCATAATGTAAAAAATACAGTAAAATGTACAAACCTGACTCCACAAATGACACCGTTTTCGAGTCACACAACATCGCAACGTACACCGTGTTTTGAACACTGAACGTACTTTTTAAAAGCGGCACCGACAGCGGAGATATTGTTGCCATTTAAATAATAGGAAAAACATACTCTTTACTTTTCAAGTTTGGGTAGAAATTTCGTGACAAGTCGGACATGTCCGGTGAGACCGATATTTTGCATTTCAGAATTTAAAGTTTTATTAAAATATTATTGCTAGAAAAATACTTTCATTTTAAGTTTTTAGAAGAATATACTTTTATATTTAAATTGAATAAAACATTATGCGGGGTAACTGTTCAGAAAAAAGTAAAATCACAAGTTTTTTTGAGCAAACTGACTTGGGGACACCCGAATTTGACATACCTTGACTCTTTTTAATTTCTTTTCTTTTCATGTTGTTTGATTAAACTTATTATTGAAATTTCGATTTGATAATTTATTGTATGTAGAATCATAATAAATTAAAATTATTCATAAAAATGATTAAAGGGATATAGAAAAAAAAATTTGAATTCAAGGGACAGATAAAAAATGGGGTGGTAACAAAATAATGAAAATGCCCATATAATAATAGTAAGTTCGGATACACGGGTTTTTTTTTACATGCGAAATATTTTTGAGAGTTGGTAACACTGTAAGGTTGGCATCCATCAAACATTTAAAAAAATATTTTTGAGAGTTGGTAACACTGTAAGGTTGGCACCCATCAAACATGTCAACATATTAATTATTTTTATATTTTGAAATTTAAATACACGATGTTATGAGCCAAGTTGAATTTTTCCCGTCAAATGTTTGACAGAAAGTAAGCGGTCAACTTTTATATGGGAAAATGGAATTGTCGTCAATTAAAAAAAAAATAATAAAAAAAAAAAAAAATATTATAAAAAAAATAAAATAATATTATTATTGCGAGTAAAATAGAGTAAGACGACAATTCCATTTTCCCATATAAAAGTTGACCACTTACTTTCTGTCAAACATTTGACGGGAAAAATTCAACTTGGCTCATAACATCGTGTATTTAAATTTAAAAAAAATATATATATAAAAAAAATATATTTAAAAAAAAATTTACTTCTGTGTACAACATGCCCTTTATCGGGTAAATGCCCATCTCTAGTAGAATATCATCTGTGCTACTAACGAGAGTAGATTCCATGGAAGTAATAAGTACAGTCGTAACTCTAGTCGTATCGTAACAAAGAAATTATATTTTCTTTGTATCGTAAGTACTTATTCCTTCCATGGTAGATCAGATGGACAGCACTAACTGGTGTGAACTGTCACCATCTGTCACTCTCCTCATCACTATTTTACATTTGTTTTTTAATTTTAGTTTTTCGTATTTCCTTGTGCGAAAAGTGTTGTGTTTATAATATTTATTAGAAAGTCGACAAAAATAAGTGATCCGTGGTAGTGGTTAAAAGGCGGTGATACTGAACATTTAGGACAATGGAATACAAATTAATGTCCGATGATTTGAACTCCTTGAGAGAAAGGGTGTTTTTCGCTGCTAGGGAAGGAATGTCTTTAACCCTTTACGCCTTATTATATGAGAAAAGTACTGACGAAATAGATGATTTACTAAATAGTGTGAGTATATAAAAGGCTCGTCTTTCAAAAAGATCACTTTTCGTAATGTCATCTTGTTAATTCTTGTGATACATTCTATCTATTTTTATCGTACAAATCAGTCTGCAATACCTTTTGCGCGCTGCGTACGAAACAATTCTGTTATGAATTATTTTTCCTGCGTCGTCAGAATGACGATTTGCGTCGTATCACGATCATTAAACTGCCGAATTAACCTTGGTATCACTTAAGGCCACGTCTATCTGATATAGGCACTTACTGATAAAAAAATTTGCCCCCTTTCCTAGGGTTCTACCTAATATTGATTACATACGTTCATTTCCTTGTTTGTAGTAGATATCAATTTTACTTGTAAAAGTAAAAAAAATATTTTCTTTGTGTAAAAATATAATTTTGTGATGATAATGTGTAAATTTAGTACCTAATCTGTTATTTCATGAGTTTTCATTTACTTGCAATATCAAATAAATATATCTCCCAATATTCAAGAAAAATAAAAACTGACAATGTAAAACTTTTAAATGTGTTTTTTTTTTCTAAAATCTTGTGCATCAGGTAAATGACATGTCATTGAACTTGAAACATTCTATATTTATGTTGCAAACAGATGTGAAGGTTTTGGCAAAGAAGATAATTTAATGTTATCTTTAGAATGCCAGATAGTTAACTTTGGATTTGATAGATAAAATAATAATTATGTTGAATGTAGTGGACAATTAACCTATAAAGTTTGCTCTATCTGGGTAGTACAAAAGGCCACTTTGATGAATCGGAATGTGATCTATTTGTCATTTCCTAAATATTTAAATATGAACCTCTTATATGATTGAATAAGGTTGTTTTAACCCCCCTGTCCTCTTTTTAGAGCAGAGATTAACACTAAATAGAAATTTTCATGAATATGTTTATCATACAGAGAAAGAATCTTTCAAATAGAATTTGTAGTTTCAGAGATTGGCTTTTCAATAGAATAGATTTTAGTTAGACTAGTTTACTCCTTGCAATGCTCCTGGGGAGTTTCGTTAAAGCTATTATTACTATGCCTTACGAATCTAGCTATTAAAAATATAATATTTTTCCCAATCTGACTGGCACTATCAAAGTTCAAAGTCCTTTATTTGCATGATATATCTAAGAAGTTTTGCAAGTTTTTATCAGTAAAATCTTGATATTGTACTTATTTTTTTTTTATGTAATATAATATAATTGAAATATAATAATAAATTAAGCAAAAAAACGTTTGTTACAAAATCTGCTGGAAGGATTTAGCTGAAATTTGGTACATGGGTACAAAAATACCGGGAATAGCAAATAGGGTACTTTGTCTCGCAATTCCCACAGGAGAGAGGGCCCAGGGCGCGACTAGTATTAAAATGTTTGTAGGAAGCTATATTTTGGTAGCAAAGCCCATAATTTATCTCTTTAAATTTATCTACTTAGATTTTAATCATCATTTTTTTTTCAGGATGTTTGCTGTGATGGTGTGAAATGTACACCTCTGATCGCAGCAGCTAGACACGGCCGCGAGGGGTCTGTCAGGATACTTTTAGAGAAGTTCCGTCCCCCCGTCAGATTGGAGACAGAAGGCACTGTCAAATTTGACGAATATGTTATAGAAGGTATGTTATACAACCAATTTAGTGTGTCACTTTAGGACCAGGTTGTCACCGATTGATGTTAAGGACCCCATCTTTTTTTCTTGTTCTGGTTAGTGCTTACCACAGGATAAATAAAGTGTAACAGTTATCAAAGAAAGGTGTCCATTCTGTGCAATAATTCATCAATCTATGTCAAAGTCAAAGTCAATTACAAAGTCTAGCACTGGGGGTCTAAAAGGGCCACTTTGTCAAATCAGAATATGATCCATTTCCTAAGTATTTAAAAATGAACCTTATTAGTCCACTAATAGGTTTAATTTTAAATATTTTTATTCCCCCTGATCACCAATCCGTACTAAGGTACCATCCAAAGTGAAGTTTGTTTTCTCAACTTCATGTTGACGGTAAAGGCTGACTAAAAAGTAACAAACTAAAGGATATTTATAGTAAAATGTACAAAGCACGGACCTCGTAAATTTGAACTGTAATACTACAAAAAAAAGTAGTATCAACAAGTGATGCAATATAATAGAGATAGCCTGATAAGCGTAAGCGCCAGCTACACTGGACTCCTTGATATAATGATTATCTTCTTATCTTTCTGTCCTATTTTATCTTTTGGTTACATATGTATTTTTATTTCACCGCTCATATGGTGCAAGGTGCAACGGAGACGAATAATGCAAGAAGATTAGAAGAGTCGTCCACAAATGATATGGGAAATGGCTAGGAATGATGATGATAAATATGTGTGTATTTTTACGTCTTTAATGGGGTAGATAGAACCTCCTCAAATGGTCTAATTCGGTACTTATAGGCAGTAAAATTCCGAATTAAAGCTACAGGTTCTTAGACTATTGCCTCTTAGTATTGTCTATTTAGAATAATCCTTTTGTTTCTTGAACAACTTTACTGCGCGATAATCAAGCTGCTGATATTTTATCCCAGACCACCTGATCTAGGTTGGACTCCATTCATTTGCTAAAATCATAATAGTTTCTTAATAGTTTTTGAAATAAAATAAAAATTGTTTAATTTAAATAGGCTTAAAAAAGCATATCGTTCTATGCTTAGTTGACGTCAGAAAATTACTTAAAGCTAAGGTTACTACCGCCTCCAAAGCGCGGATAGTTCATAGTTTTTTTTTTACAAAGTAGTAACCAGATACAGTACGTCTTATCCTGGAGACTGGAAGGCCACGCTCAGCTGAAAAGTATTTCAGATTCAGGTTGCTTGCCATCGCCTATGCCAAGAATCCTCAGATTAAAACTTGATTGACTTTTTTCTGCGGAAGAGCTGCTTTTCTCCACTCCCGGCCCAACACGGAAGCATAGAACTGTTTAAAAGCAGCGCTATTGAAATCATTGAGACGCGATTATGATATGAATGACTCAACGTCAGCGATTAATGATCGTAATATCAAAACCGGCGACCCATCCCACACAATCCGTGTCAAGTTCACCATTGCCCTCTAACAATAAAGGAGTACCAGACACGCAAACAAAACAAAGACTTTGTTCCAGTTTTTCCAAGAAGCGAGCATTGACTTTTAATTTTTTTTTTATTGCTCGCTCGCCGCGTGGTATTTATATTTAGAATCCAGCGTTTACATACAAAGACGATGGTTTTCGACGTCTATATTTCACGTTGGCGCATTGCCATATCTCTTTGTTCACGTTTTACGATTTAGACTAATTAATATGGGAACATGTATTCGCTGTACGTTTGTCATCCAGAAAATGCATATTGCATACGCATCTGCGTTCTGCAACATAGTGTACGTTCATCCGCGTTGGACAATGTGTGTCTGTATGTAGTTATTTTATTTATTTAGATACAATGTAAACTCGCTTGTGAGAATTTCGAAAAATAATTCAAACAAACGTGTGGCAAATCCGTTAAGAAAATCATGAATTATTGCCCCATGATACAATTTAAGAAAGATACCTTTTGGGATTTCGGGATAATAAATAAATTTAAATATCGTTTGAATATCGATAGAATATCGATACACTATCGATCGGCAACATTCGTTAGTGGCGAGACCACAATATCGTATCGTCGTATCGCCACAGAATTAATATAAGTACTACGTAGTATCGCTCAATAAAAATACCTATTGACCATTAGCGTACCTACCCGCGAACTTCGTCCGCGTTATTTACTTTCGTTATTTTCTCCAGTTCTAAGCTGTGTGTCAAGATGAAACCTACGCCAGATTTTAAGTTAGACCTTCAACAATACAGCAGTGAAAACCGCATCAAATTTGGTCCAGTAGTTTTTGCGTGATGCGCATACAAACATACAAAAATTAAAAAAAAATTGATTTGGCTTCTATTAGTCTTATAAAGATCCCTTGTAATGTTTTTTCTTAGTATGTACAGACACAGATTATTATATGTATTGACGATTGATTGATGATATAAGATATATCATTCAGATAAATAAGTCTTTGACATTACAAATCCACCCACGCAAAAATGTCCGAATCGAATTGTTATGATAGGACAAATGAGTTTGTTTTGAAATACTCCAAAAGTCTGATTCCAATTCGTTTCCAACTAGGTAGTTTTGAAAAGAGTTTCCGTGTAAACAATGTCGTCACAAATTCAATGGAAAATTCTAGGCCGGTCGACAAGTCGCAAAAAGTGGACTTTCGTAGAAAAAGGTCGGAATTTAATGAAACTTGGAGATGTTGTTCAGGGATGGTTAATTAACATTTTGTCAAGTTTTGGACCTCGAGGACCCTGTGCAAAAAGAGGAGGGGGGGGAAAAACTGAAAAAAATTCGACCTTTCGTCAGTTTTTCGTCAATATTTTTTTCCTTACATCCTACTGCAAAAGCATCTTAGTACTTTTTTGTAGAGCGTTAAATTTCACACAATTTTCACTAAACAAACTTATTTATAAGTCAATTCGTTACCGAGATATGGCACTACGAAAGAAAAGTCAATTTTCAAAATTCGCAAAAAAATGACGAAAATGCAGAATTTTTTCTTCAGATACCTATAACAGAATAATGATGAAGTGTTGTTTCTATTATGGTCCCTTGTTACAATAACAAATATTTGAATCCCCCCCCTTCCCTACCCAACCCCAATTCTCAAAAGCTTATTTCTGTAATTTCATTCCAACCATATTATCATGTCGGTAATTGGTATTGATATTAGTTACTTTTTAGACCCCTCCCCATCCTCTCACTAAATAATTATTCCAGAGCAGGTAAAAAAAGACAAAGTCCTTTCGTGAACAAAATTAATGTAATTAACAAAATTAAGGTATTCACAAAGCATACATTATAGCCATTATAGGGTACTCATACATAGGTACTCATTTGTACTCATTACAGCTCCTGTCGAGATTGCTTAGCCGTTGGTTCTGCTTCTAACCTGACCTGCTATCTTGCAGCCGCCAGCTCCTCTGCTGCACTTGCAGGAAACAATTTGGAGGATGTTATCTGGCCCAGCATTTTTGGTTGTGGGGATTGGTAGTCATGTCCTCCCTGACGTGTCCGTCAACGGCGAATCTTGTCTCCGTAGATGGGAACGGATATGCCTAGCAAAACTAAACACACGATTAGTTACGGAGGCTAAATTGCAACTAGCCCGCCTACCACCGACAAGGGACGCTGCCAATTACCACTCCCTCCGCATTTACCAGCAAGTACAAGTTCGAGTTAAGTGGCAGAATCGAATTCCAAACACCACTATCCTACAGAGGACTCAAATAATGGGCATAGAATCTCTGCTCATTCAGGGACAATTAAGATGGTGTGGACTGGACATCTAGTACGCATGGACGATGCTAGGCTGCCTAAGTCTGTTTTCTATTCACAGTCACAGCTGCATAAAGACAAACGCAAAGCCGGAGGACAATATCTGCGTTACAAAGATGTCCTAAAACGTCACCTAGCTACATGTGAGATTCCAACAGAACGTTGGGAAGAGCTTGCGAGGCAGAGGCAAGCATGGTGCAGCTCTGTCAAAGAGGCAGTTAATAAATTTGAAGAGAATCGGCTATCATATATCGACTCTAAACGCCTCCTACGAAAATCCCGTCCCAAGCCTTCCTACACGTATACATACAACAACTTAGGTCAGTTGCACTGTGCGCCATGCAACCGGATCTTTAAAACCAAGTTTGGTTTTCCTAGCCATATCCGTTCCCATCTACGGAGACAAGATTCGCCGTTGACGGACACGTTAGGGAGGACGTGACTACCAATCCCCACAACCAAAAATGCTGGGCCAGATAACATCCTCCAAATTGTTTCCTGCAAGTGCAGCAAAGGCTGAAGCACCGGAGCTGGCGGCTGCAAGAAAGCAGGTCTCAGATGCTCAGCAATGTTTAAGTACTGCACAGGCCACTCCTGTGAAAACGCCTCCACAACTGATTTGAACGAGGAGGACTCATCAGACATAATCGACGAATACGACAACGGCGAGGACGTCCTTAACAGGCTCAGGAGGACAACGAGCTGTTAGAAGCAGAACCAACGACTAAGAAATCTCGACAGGAACTGTAATGAGTACAAATGATTACCTAAAGTATGAGTACCTTTCAACAATAATATCTCTGTTGCCTATAATGAATGCTTTGTGAATAAGTACTTACCTTAATTTTGTTAATTACATTAATTTTGTTCACGAAAGGACTTTGTTTTTTATTACCTGCTCTGGAATAATTATGTAGTGGGGGGAAGGGGGAGGGGTCTAAAAAGTAACTAATACCAATTCCAACATTACCGACATGATATATGGTTGGAATGAAATTACAGAAGAAAATAAGCTTTTGAGAATTAGGGTTGGGTAGGGAGGGGGGGGGGGGGGGGGGGTTCAAATATTTGTTATTGTAACAAGAAAAAGGTGGAATTCAGCATTTTCGTCATTTTTTAGAGAATTTTGAAAATTGACTTTTCTTTCGTAGCGCCATATCTCGGTAATAAATTGACTTACAAATAAGTTTGTTTAGTGAAAATTGTGTAAAATTTAACGCTCTACAAAAAAGTATTGAGATGCTTTTGCAGTAGGATGTAAGGAAAAAAAAAATATTGACGAAAAACTGACGAAAGGTCGAAATTTTTTCAGTTTTTCCCCCCTCCTCTTTTTGCACAGGGTCCTCGAGGTCCAAAACTTGACAAAATGTTAATTAACCATCCCTGAACAACATCTCCAAGTTTCATTAAATTCCGACCTTTTTCTATCTGAAACTACCTGTCGACTGGGCTATTCGGGTCATTGGTGAAAATAGTAAACAGCGTGTTGTTTCTCCCCAAAAAGTTACAACTTTGCAAACAACTCTGAAAGCTCTTTTCGCGTGTTTGACGTAATTTCCTCGCAATTTTTTTTTTTCTTAAGTTAGGTATTAATATTTTTATTATATTTTTTATTTACCAGACACTAGACGTCTTGAGTTCAATATTTAAAAAAAAAATGAAAGATGGACGAACAGCACTGTGTTATCAGTGAGTCTTGGCTCGACCACGAACACAATGGATGGACGTTCACGATGCGTCCATGATCGTACACAAAACACAAAAATGTTCAAATAAAAAATTGTGTTTCGTACGACAGGATCGCAAGCAATTAATGATAAAATTTGGTCAACAAAGAAATTGTATTTTTCTTACTCACAACAAAGTCTAAGTTAATTGTTTTTCTATTTAAATGTACTTAAAAATAGCACTTTTAAACTGTCAGATACTAATAAACTAAAACAACAACCGCAAGGCACAATTAATGATAATTTTTTGTACAATCGGGGGTAGAAAAAACTGCCCCTTTTTTATAACATAGGGCGGCAAACGAGCAAGCAGGTCACTTGATGGTAAGCAATCACCGCTGCCCATGGACTACTGCAACACCAGGGGTATTACAAGAGTGTTGCGGGCCTTTCAAGAAGACGTCCACACGAATCACCACGACGATCAGTACCTCAACGAATTATATCTCAGGAGGGGTCAGGTTTAACAGCCCCCAACTGTACTATCTAAGAGATTCCCAGGGCTTTCCCAGATTCCCATTGCGCTAGTAACATCAAACAATTTCTTGTATTATTTGTGGACTAGTTATGGTATTGTTTTTGCACCTACTCCTGCATCTAAATAATTGTACAAGCGGAGTTTAGCACAATTAGCTTAAGTAAACTACTATTACTTTATCTATTAGATAAGCATGAATTTTTTGTAATGTTATATTGTAGCAACCAATAGTAGACCTAAATAAATAAATAAAATAAAATAAAAACAAATTTCCAGGCGCGACAGCACTATGGTGCGCCGCCGGCGCCGGCCACCTGGGAATCGTCAAACGGCTGGTCCGTGGTGGTGCCAACGTGAACCACGCCACGAGAACACTGTCCACTCCACTCAGAGCCGCTTGCTTCGACGGCAGACTGGATATTGTCAAATACCTGGTCAGACACGGAGCGGACGTACACAAGGCGAATAAGTACAATAATACGTGTTTGATGATCGCCGCGTATAAAGGACATTTGGATGTGGTAAGTTGATTTTCATCATCACTGTTTATTTTATCTTTAAGCGCAGGCCACACCGCTAGCTGTATAGCGAGCGATGCGAATTAACGTTTTATCTCTTAATGCCTTGGTTTTGCTTTGGTTCACACCGCGTACTACAGAGATAAGCTACGAGTGATGTGACTGGGATATGCAGCGAACTTATTTAAATTTACGAAAATGGCACAAATATTTTGCTTGGGATAGCTTCTCTAGTGCGTTAGTACATCATATCTCGATGAATAAAATACATTTTGTTTTCTATTGGTCCTATAAAATCTTGTCATACATTTTTTCTTAAATATCTCCCTATGTACAGACAAAGACCAGTTACATATTAATTATACATAGGTATGTATATTTAGATTATTTTACATCGTCATTAAAATTAATGATCCACAAGTCACCACATGATAGCCCCATGAAGTGGTACTGATATGGTATATAGCACCCACTATGATGTTATCATAGAGTATTATCAACTGCTAGAGGACATCGGTACACATACTGCTATGTACTTGTTTACAAAAAACAAAATATAAAGTTACTGCCTGCGCCCAGGAGCTTGGCTCCTGTGGGAATTTCGAGAAAAATATACCCTGTGTTTTTCAAGGTGACAACATATTGGCATGATGATCTCCCGTGGTCGTACAAATACATGCAGTAGGACCACATGCACATATTAGTGTCCAGTGGTCCTATCAGTAGGACAAATTGTAACTACAGTTATAACATGGATATTCTACACGTGATACTACAAGGTGATACCAAATTTCCTTAAAATCCGTCCAGCAGATTTTGCGTCATGGAGTAACAAAAGATTCGCACATCTCACACACACACTCACCCAACCTTTCACAGTTGATATTACTACTTTTGCTCTTTGCTTCGCCCGCAAGAATTAAGTTTCCTTTCTTTGCACAATTACAATGTAGAAACATTCAGCGATTTCTTGAAATTAAATTATTAATTATTATTATTAATTTTTTTTCTTCTCTGACAAAGTCCAAATATGATTCAATTCCATTCATAAATAACGCTACAGCAAACTTTTAGCCCCCATTTCCCCACCAATCATAAAAGATCTCAACAAAAAAATAAATAAAGAAACACGTGTGCCATGTTTCGTAAGGATCCGTTCAGAAATGCGACTAGTCCGGAACAAACACACAAACATCCCGACAAAGCAAAATCGGCTAGTCTTGAAATGGAGACTATCGCATGCTTCGGTCCCTCGGTCAATAACGCGTTATCGCAATAAATATTGTGGTAAACATATCATTTGATTACTTGAATTTTCATTGTTTCAATTTGATTCACACAAAGCATTTCCATATTTTGTAACAGTTTGCGCACGTGGAGCCATATGTATGTAGTTATGTAAGAATTAACGTTATGTGATTTCTCAACGAAAGCACCAATTAATGTTGTGATTCACAAATCACTTATGTGTACGTTAACAAGATTAAACTTGGAAAATAGGAATTTTAATGAACGTCCATGATTAGCTGCTGGGGGTCCTAAATATTCTAAAATGAACCTTATTTCATCAATTATAAAGATCATTTTTAAGTATTTGGGAAATGGATCATATTTCGATTCGTTAATGTGGTCATTTTAGACCCCCAATCCATCAGTTAATAACAAAGATTCATTATAAATGCCCAAGTATATCCTTCACAGATATTTTATCCAATTTAAAAATATTAGCTGCGCCCCGGAGAACTCCCGCTGACTCCCGTGGGAATTTCATTTTGAGATAAAAATACCTACCCTGGTTTATTCCACGTTTGTTTCTACACGTGTACCAAAGTACACCGAAATCCAGTAGTTTTCGTGTGAACCTAACATTATTTGAGGGAAATAATATGTTTTCACGCCAGCACTAACTAACACAAGGTGTTTGTAATATATTGGGTAAAACTAAACGCAGGCGTTTCCTGTTATCGCTCGGCCGGCGTCGGCAGTCGCGAGCGACCATTTTGAATTCAGTATTGTTTGAACATCGCGCGGGGAGGCCGCGCCGCACAGATTAGCGCGCGTGCAAAATGGCGTCGCGGACAGTCGCCTCATTGTCCTATGCGATATCGGTTTGATTTTTAATACGCGAGAGGTCCCGCTTTCTTTGATTGTCAATTAGTTTGAACTATAAGTGTGAATTTCCTGTTTGTTAAATAACTATTGAACTTTTGTGTTTGTGAAACCTTTTACTGTGACTGTTTCGTGTGAGATGCGAAACGTGGCCGCCTGGAGACGCCGAAACCTGTTGCCGAGTGAACCCTCGTGAGGAAAGCAAGGTATTTTCTGGGGATTGAGATCTCAGGGGGTAGTTTGGGTGATTTAGGGACCAAACACCACTTCCTCCGAAGACACCCCAACTTGGTTTGAGAAGTCAACTTGGTGAGTTTTAGTTTAGTTAATTTATAGGTTAGGTTATCATATAGGGCCCTGTAGCTCCCTTCATAAGCTACGGTGGTAGCAGACTGCGTTAAGTTAGTTAGGTTTTAGTCGGGCAAACGTGGTGCCGCGTGGAGATTTTTTCCCGGTACTTATTTTTTACCGGTGGTTTTTTCCCGGTGAAGTTCCGGTACAGAATTCTTCCCGCCGCTTCGTTTGTCCGGATTCTCTCTGCGCACATTTTCTGGCAGCAGAGCGTAGTTGCTCTGCACATTTTCTGGTAGCAGAGCGTAGTTTATCTACCCTCTATTTGTTCGTTTGTAAAAAAATAATTAATTGTTTGTAAAAATTATTAGATTTTTCTTAGTTTGTTTGTATAAGAATATTTGTAACCTTTTTTGTATTTGTTTGCGGTTTGTACCGTGCGTTCCGGGTTTGTGCCATTCTCATACCTACCGCGGTTCTTCGTGTAGTTGCTTGATTTTGTTGTTTTTTATTTACCTTTTGTTATTTTTTGTTTGTGACTTGACGCGATGGCGAAGGCCTCCAATGCTAGGGCGACACTCGCCAACGAATTGAGATGGTTTGTGACGGCCGGAGGACTCCTGTCCCGGAAGGACAGGGAGGGCGCCATACTGCTAAGAGCGGATCACCTCCACTCACGATTGATTAGCGCGGAAGCGGCCATGGCGGCGCTTACCGAAGCCGATCTTACCCCGGAGGCCTACGCAGGTCACATGGCGGACATGGACCAGATCCTGAGTCTGCACGATGATATCGCGGAGGCGGTGACCGCAATAAGGGCGAGACAGGCTGGCGGACCAGCCCCTCGCACACCTGTTAGACAGGAAGGACCAGCGGTTACTGGTCGGCTCCCCACCCTTCAGCTGTCCCACTTTGGGGGTAGGATGGAGGAGTGGGTAGCATATAAAAATATGTTTGAGTCCCTGGTCGTAGCACGACAGGATTTGTCGAAGGCCCAGAAGATGGCCTACCTCCTCTCCACTCTTGAGGATGAAGCGCGGTCGCTCATCCAGCACCTCCGGGTGGAGGACGACCAGTACGATACGGCTTGGGAGTTATTGAACTCCCGCTACCAAAACTTACGTTTGTTAGCGGATGCGCACGCCGCACAGTTGATGGCCCTGCCCAAGGTGGCCAACAGGGCACAGTTGCGCCTGCAGTTGCTCACGCCCGTTACAGTGGCCTGTAACGCGCTCCGCACACTGGGGCTGCCGGTGGACCAATGGTCCTTTTTGCTGGTGCACATTGTATTGGGCAAATTACCCAATGACATCCGCTCGCGATTTGAGCGCGAGAATGCGGAACGGGATAGCACCACCCTACCAACATTCACTGACTTGGTGAAGTTTTTGGAGTTTGAGGCACGGGCTGCTGAGAATACCATGACGGACTCAGCGCCATCCAGAGCGCCTGAACGTAGGCCCTTGGAACCCTCATGGCGAGGAAGCCCCAACAGGGACGGCAACCGCCACCGCGTGGAGCTGGTGTGCGGGTTGCGCACACGGCAGCAGTCGCGAGGGACGCGGACTGCCTGCAATGTGGCCGGATGGGCCACAGCCTGCCACACTGCAGGGACTGGCAGAGACTGCCAGTACAAGATAGGCGCCGCATGGCAAAGCGGCATGAACTTTGCTTTTATTGTTTGGGCGGTCACTATGCACGTGACTGTCCCAGTGCCATACCATGCAGTGCATGCCGTGGGCTGCACCACGTGATGCTCTGCATGAACCGGAACGGGGATGGCCCCCGGTTGTTGAGGCAGGGGTCCCCATGGGCGGGGCGCTCCTGCGCGAAGCCCTCCACCACCGGACGGAGGACGCGGCTTTCGCTCGTCGCACCCCCTCGGGAGGGGGTCGCGTACCTGCGCGGGTCTTGGCGGACCGGGACCACGCGCCCCAAGGTCATGGCCAGTATGTAGCTGGCCAGGCCTCGGATAGGCCCCATGGGCGGGGGCTCCTAGATCGGACGTGAGAGTGGGGACACCCCCTCCACGCGGGTTACCAATGCCCAACACATGCAGCCGCAGCGGTTTTCTCCGCCGCTGCACGAGTACCCACGGCTGGAGTACCACCCGCCGTACCATATGTATGGCCGGGCCGCGGGTTATGCCCCCTCAGATGGGGATGTGCACTCGCCCGCCATATTATCCGGGTCAGTGGCGCGCCCCTGGTTTGGAGAGAGTGGGGAGCCCGTAACTAGCTTGCTCCCTTGCTGGGACAGAGCCGCGGACGGTTCTGCTCCCTACCGCGGTGGTCCGCGTATGGGGTCGTGGGGGGGAAGCCATGAATTTGAGAGCTCTGTTGGACTCAGGGGCTCAAAGCAGTTTGGTTACCACTCGAGTGGCACACCAGTTAGGCTTAGTCGTGGAAGACTCGCCTGTGCCACTTCTTGGAGTTGGTGGCATACAAGTGAAGTGTCTGACGGGCCAGACACTTGTCACCTTTTCTCCGCTGAAGTCCTCCACAATGAGGATCACGACTTCGGCTATGGTAATGGATACCATTGCGGGTTGGCACCCCTCGACAGACATACCGCCGGGTGTGTTGTCTTTGGTTTCGGGTCTGGATTTGGCCGACCCCTTTGTCTTTCATCCCGGCCCAGTGGACTTGCTCCTGGGCTCGGACGTATTGGGTTGGATTTTGTTGGGTACACAGAAGGCTCTGGGTTCGTCTTCACTGATGGCAGTGTCTACGATTTTTGGTTTTGCCCTGATGGGCCCTGTGTTTGATAATGGCACCGTGGAGGAGCCACCGGTCGTCGCATCTGCGTCCTTGGCCAAGACCATGCAAAGGTTTTGGGAGGTGGAGGAGCCACCTATGAGTTCCAGGATGGATCCGGAACACGCTGAGTGCGAAGCCCTTTTTCGATCGACCACGGAGAGGTTGCCCTCCGGTCGGTTTGTAACTAGGTTACCCTTTGTTGCCTCTCGTCCTAGCCTAGGGCAAAGTAGGGCGCTTGCGGAGAATCGACTGCTGTCCATGGAGCGACGTATGCAGCGTGACCACGTACTTCGCGATAAATATATTGAATTTATGCGCGAGTACGAGGATTTGGGTCACATGTCTCCGGCTCGAGTTGATTGGAGCTCAACTGAGCATTATTTTTTGCCCCACCACGCGGTGGTGAAGGCCTCAACAGGCAAATTGAGGACCGTCTTCGATGGGTCCGCACCCACTTCGAACGGGGTTTCGTTGAATCTGTGTTTGCATTCGGGTCCCAAATTGCATAGGGACATAATTGACATCATCTTGAACTTTAGAAGACATCAAGTGGTTTTTGGTGCGGACATCCGGATGATGTTCCGCCAGACAGTCATACATCCTGAGGACAGGCGATTCCAGTTGATACTCTGGCGTGAGCGCCCTGAGGATCCTGTGACGGTGTATGAACTCAACACAAACACGTATGGTTTGAAATCTAGTCCCTATATCGCCATCAGATCATTGCTTGAATTGGCAGAGCGGGAACGGATCCGCTTTCCCCGTGGGGCTTCCGTGCTGTCATGTGACTTGTATGTTGATGACGTGTGCACCGGAGCCCAAAGTATTGAGGAGGCCCTCCTACTGCGGGATGAATTGATCGAAATATTGAAGACAGGTGGCTACGAGCTACGTAAGTGGTTGTCTAATGAGCCTAGAGTTCTAGAAGGGATCCCGGAGGATCACCAACAGAACCCTCACCTGTTTGAGGATGTGGATGATCCCAACAGGATAGCGGTGCTGGGCATGCAGTACCAGCCGCTAACCGATATTTTTACATTCCAAGTGGACTTGGAAATACCAAAAGTCTGGACTAAGAGAACGGTGTTGTCAGTAATAGCTCGTATGTTTGATCCAAGCGGTTGGATCAGTCCAGTGATATTCTCTGCAAAGTGTCTTCTTCAGAGACTTTGGACTTTGGGCGTCTCGTGGGACGAGCCGCTGTTTGGCTCTCCATTGGATGATTGGCTCGAGTTGTTTTCATCGATTAAGGAAGTCAATCGGATTGCCTTGCCTCGTCGAATATTGCCCCCCGGGAAATATCGAGCCAGCCTGCATGGCTTTTGTGACGCGTCGGAGCGAGGCTACGCCGCGTCAGTCTATATGCGGACAGTTGACGCCGATGGCCGGGTCAATGTCTCGCTTTTGTTAGGGAAGAGCAAGGTCGCCCCCATCAGGACTAGGCTGACTATTCCCAAGCTTGAGTTGAGTGGAGCTCACCTTCTCTCTAAATTGTTGCATCACGTTGCATGTGAGCTGGCGGACCCTTGGTGCAGCTTTTGGTGTCTGATCGACACATTCGTAACGCCCATGCTGGGTGCAATGCTTTGTTGGCTATTTTGCAACGCGAATTTTGGATATTGTCTGCCCGAAGAGCAATCCGTAGTGTTCTGTTTCGATGTATTGCATGTTATAGGTTGAAGGCATCCACGATGCAACCACAGATGGGTGATTTGCCCGCTGATCGAATCCGACCTTCGAGACCGTTTGACGGCGTTGGAACCGATTTTGCCGGTCCCTTTTCGATCAAGGCTTCTCCCTTTCGTAATGCCCGTATTGTGAAGGGCTATTTGTGTGTATTTGTTTGTTTGGCCACCAAGGCTGTCCATTTGGAGGTGGTATCGGCTCTGACTACGGAGGCCTTCGTCGCCGCGTTGGATCGCTTTGTTTCGCGTCGAGGTCTACCTTCCCTTATTAGGTCTGACAATGGCACAAACTATAAGGGAACTGTAAATTATCTTAAGGATGTTTCTGTGTTTATTGATAAGAATTCTACTAGTTTAAGTCAAATTGCTGCCCAAAGGGGAATAACCTGGAAGTTTAGTCCCCCAAGTTGCCCCCATTGGGGAGGGATTTTTGAAGCGGCTGTGAAATCCGCAAAGACCCACCTCCGCCGCATTATCGGAGAAACGGCTCTAACTTTTGAAGAGCTGGCCACAGTGTTTTGTAAAGTTGAGGCGGTCCTCAACTCTCGTCCTCTCTGTCCGCTATCTCCAGATCCAAATGACTTGGAAGCTCTCACCCCTGGTCATTTTTTGGTGGGAGGGCCGTTGAATGCCCTGCCCGAATACCCGTGGAAGGATGAACGCGTATATCGGTTGTCGCGTTTTCAAATGTTGCAGCAAATGAGCCAGGACTTTGGCGTCGCTGGTCGCTTGAATATTTGCATTTGCTGCAGCAAAGAGTGAAGTGGACAGACAGGACTGAGCCTCCCAGGGAGGGTGATTTAGTATTGTTAAAAGAGGCAAATTTGCCCTCATTGCTTTGGCGACGAGCTCGCATATTACGTTTGATTCTTGGCGGAGATGGCACTCCGCGTGTGGCTGAGGTGTTGGTCGACGGTTCGATTTTAAGGAGAGGTGTGACCTCTCTCGCCCGCCTTCCCGTAGAGTAAGCTAGCGGTCTGCTTCTCAGACCGGGACGGGGGGATGTTTGTAATATATTGGGTAAAACTAAACGCAGGCGTTTCCTGTTATCGCTCGGCCGGCGTCGGCAGTCGCGAGCGACCATTTTGAATTCAGTATTGTTTGAACATCGCGCGGGGAGGCCGCGCCGCACAGATTAGCGCGCGTGCAAAATGGCGTCGCGGACAGTCGCCTCATTGTCCTATGCGATATCGGTTTGATTTTTAATACGCGAGAGGTCCCGCTTTCTTTGATTGTCAATTAGTTTGAACTATAAGTGTGAATTTCCTGTTTGTTAAATAACTATTGAACTTTTGTGTTTGTGAAACCTTTTACTGTGACTGTTTCGTGTGAGATGCGAAACGTGGCCGCCTGGAGACGCCGAAACCTGTTGCCGAGTGAACCCTCGTGAGGAAAGCAAGGTATTTTCTGGGGATTGAGATCTCAGGGGGTAGTTTGGGTGATTTAGGGACCAAACACCACTTCCTCCGAAGACACCCCAACTTGGTTTGAGAAGTCAACTTGGTGAGTTTTAGTTTAGTTAATTTATAGGTTAGTTATGATATAGGGCCCTGTAGCTCCCTTCATAAGCTACGGTGGTAGCAGACTGCGTTAAGTTAGTTAGGTTTTAGTCGGGCAAACGTGGTGCCGCGTGGAGATTTTTTCCCGGTACTTATTTTTACCGGTGGTTTTTTCCCGGTGAAGTTCCGGTACAGAATTCTTCCCGCCGCTTCGTTTGTCCGGATTCTCTCTGCCACATTTTCTGGCAGCAGAGCGTAGTTGCTCTGCACACAAGGAGAGAGTATATTCACAGTAATAAGACATTAATGGCATGACAAATGACTTGGCATGGCAACTGGCGGTTGGGGTTACAGGAGATGGGTTTCTTCCCGGCGTAAACCCATCTCTGTTACAGCCTGTGCTGGTGTCCCCATCTGCGTTGAGCATTTCATAAATAAATATATACGGACAAATCACAGATTGAGTTAGCTCCGAAGTAAATTCGAGACTTGTGTTATGGGATACTAACTCAACGATACTATATTTTATACCAATACATATATAGATAAACATCCAATATTCCTTTCTTGTTTCTAGGCCCAGTTCCTACTAGACTGCGGCGCAAGAGTCGATGAGAGGGCGCTATGTGGCGCCACTGCGCTACATTTTGCAGCGGAGTGCGGCCACGCCGCTGTAGTGATGGCCCTCATTGAACACAACGCTAAGATCCTCACTAATGAGAATGGTAAGCATCATCATCTTATAGAGGGCGCCACTGCGCTACATTTCGCGGCGGAGTGCGGCCACGCGGCTGTAGTGATGGCCCTTATTGAACACAACGCTAAGATCCTCACTAATGAGAATGGTAAGCATCATCATCTTATAGAGGGCGCCACTGCGCTACATTTCGCGGCGGAGTGCGGCCACGCGGCTGTAGTGATGGCCATTATTGAACACAACGCTAAGATCCTCACTAATGAGAATGGTAAGCATCATCAACATCTTATAGAGGGCGCCACTGCGCTACATTTCGCAGCGGAGTGCGGCCATGCGGCTGTAGTGATGGCCCTTATTGAACACAACGCTAAGATCCTTACTAATGAGAATGGTAAGCATCATCATCATATAGAGGGCGCCACTGCGATGCATATAGCGGCGGAGTGCGGCCACGCGGCTGTAGTGATGGCCCTTATTGAACACAACGCTAAGATCCTCACTAATGAGAATGGTAAGTGATGATGATGATGATTTAAAAGATGCGTCTATGACCCTCAGTGGTGTACTTGATTTTTGTAAATTAACTACAGCATGATGCGGTAGATACAGTTTTCATTCGAGTTTTGTTTAGTCGTCTAAAGTTTCGTATCTTTGATTTGTATAAAAAAAGCACCTGTACATTCAAGAGGTCCCGGATTTTTTTCTTCCTATCCTTGGGCAACCCAACAGTAAGAAAGTAACACATAATATATATGTATATGATACTGGTTACCAAACTCTGGTATCATACACGGCCGAAGGGTAGTATCGAAAATGGAGTGGATCTTCGTTGTGTTGGAAGAGCATATGCGTATTTGTTAGCTTTTTTTTTATATTTATAATGGCTTATTTATTTAGGCGGTTTGTTCAAAAATTGGAGGCATTGAAGACAGACAAAAACATAGCTTACTTTTCTTATATTTTTAGTGATAGATTTATAGGAAAATAGAGTGGAAAGAAAATATTTCAAGTCATCGATACGAAATGTCTTAGAAATCTTAATCATTGTTTAAGGTATGACTCCACTACAGTGTGCAGCGGAACGTGCGCGCGCGTCGGTTGTGGAGATATTGGCTTCGAGGCCCGAAGTGACTCGCGCGCAGGCGATTGAAGCGTACGAGCTATTGGGGGCGTCCTTTGCTAACGACAAGGAATACTATTGCTTAAGGGTGAGTGAATAAGGTTCATTTTACAAAAACAAAACGAGACTCAATGGGCGATTTTCTGACAGGTCAAATTAAGAAAAAAAAATCGATGTAATAAAATCTCAATAGATGGCGTTTTGTAAAAGCCGAGTCGTAATAAAGTCTGTACCTATATTGTGCGCTTTTTCTTGTCAACTAGAGCCAGAAAAAAATCACCAACAGATTGACAGTTGCACAAATCACAATATTGATATTTTTTAAATGTTTGTTTTATTTCAAAGAAATGCCAATCCCGTCCATTGTTGCTTTCTGTATGGACTCGCCTTTTACTAAGCGCCATCTAAGAAGTCATCTGGAACTATTTGATTTTTAATTTGGGTCTCGGAAAATCGCCCATTATTTCAATGAGGGTTGTCGTTTTACGCTAACTAGTTGGCGCTACTGGCGAGTTTGTCAATACGACACTACTGTCATTTGAATTTGACACATTGACATTGACAGCGTTATACCATCAGACAGATGTCTGGACCTCGCTCGTTGGTGCTGACATCTGGTGTAATATTAAAACGCGACAGCCCCAATTGATGTTCTAATTCGTAATTGTTCACAGATGGCGTATCAATATCTACACAGAGCAATGGCCATGCGATATGACACAAGATACGGACTAATGCTAAAGAAACCTGCTGAACCTATACCTGCTTATGATAATTGGAAGGAGAGCACTACTTTAGAGGTAAAGCAATTTTTTTTATTTGGTTCGCAAAACTGAGGTGCACTTTTGCACCCTGAAAAATTAAAATTACGAAAATTATTATCATTTGAATTTTTTTTTATCTGTTATTCAATTAGCAATTTTAAAATGTGACGTCTCCAAATTCAGGATCTGTCTCCCCTTTCCACACAATGTGTCATTTTATCCAACACCACCTATCCTTAACTACCACCAAATACTATATAAACTCTAGCGAGTTAATACGCGCAGCTCCGGCTACAAATTGGCAACTTATGCGACACTAGCGCCTCTTCCTGGACGAAGCGGTTGTTTGATGAAACTCTTAAATTTCGCGAATTTATTTTGATGTAACACAGTGTATTTCACAAATTTAAATGGAATTACACATATATAACATAGTTGTATTATTTAAATATTGAAGGACCAACATATAACATGTTAAAGTGCAAATAAACGGTGTAGGGTCACCTCCTGCCACCAGAGGGCTAGTTGCCAAACCAATGTATGAGAAATGTCAAGAGCTGTGCGTATTAACTCGCTAGAGTTTATATAGTATTTGCTACCACCTACCTTCAACGTGTGACGTATTTGATGACCCCCATATCGCTTCATATCGTAATGACCAACACAGTACACTTAATGAACAACACAGTATCATCATCACAGAATAAGTAATGACTGACGCACAGAACGGCAACTCGCCGCCTCGCACTCATTCAAATACCGCACCCCATCCGCACTTCGTTGAAGACATCACTGACACTACTTTGATTCGCCTATTTAGTAGTAAATTTGCGAGCGTAGATAGTATGGAGTGTCCGGGGTGTGTCATAATGCGCACTTTCTTTGTGTTATTCCTAGGAGGTAGAGCGTCTTCACGGCAATGCGCACGGGTTGCACATGGAGGGGCTGGCGGTGCGCGAGCGAGTGCTGGGCCGCGCCTGCCCCGACCTGCCGCACCCCGTGGTGTTCCGGGGGGCGGTGTTCGCGGACGAGGCCAGGTATTGTGATGTTGGCAGGAGGGGGAGGCCTGCACATGAGGGGCTGGCGGTGCGCGAGCGAGTGCTGGGCCGCGCCTGCCCCGACCTGCCGCACCCCGTGGTGTTCCGGGGGGCGGTGTTCGCGGACGAGGCCAGGTATTGTGATGTTGGCAGGAGGGACAGGCCTGCACATGAGGGGCTGGCGGTGCGCGAGCGAGTGTTGGCCGCGCCTGCTCCCGACCTGCCGCACCCCGTGGTGTTCCGGGGGGCGGTGCTCGCGGACGAGGCCAGGTATTGTGATGTTGGCAGGAGGGGGAGGCCTGCACATGAGGGGCTGGCGGTGCGCGAGCGAGTGCTGGGCCGCGCCTGCCCCGACCTGCCGCACCCCGTGGTGTTCCGGGGGCGGTGTTCGCGGACGAGGCCAGGTATTGTGATGTTGGCAGGAGGGACAGGCCTGCACATGAGGGGCTGGCGGTGCGCGAGCGAGTGTTGGGCCGCGCCTGCCCCGACCTGCCGCACCCCGTGGTGTTCCGGGGGCGGTGTTCGCGGACGAGGCCAGGTATTGTGATGTTGGCAGGAGGGACAGGCCTGCACATGAGGGGCTGGCGGTGCGCGAGCGAGTGCTGGGCCGCGCCTGCTCCGACCTGCCGCACCCCGTGGTGTTCCGGGGGGCGGTGTTCGCGGACGAGGCCAGGTATTGTGATGTTGGCAGGAGGGACAGGCCTGCACATGAGGGGCTGGCGGTGCGCGAGCGAGTGCTGGGCCGCGCCTGCTCCGACCTGCCGCACCCCGTGGTGTTCCGGGGGGCGGTGTTCGCGGACGAGGCCAGGTATTGTGATGTTGGCAGGAGGGACAGGCCTGCACATGAGGGGCTGGCGGTGCGCGAGCGAGTGCTGGGCCGCGCCTGCCCCGACCTGCCGCACCCCGTGGTGTTCCGGGGGGCGGTGTTCGCGGACGAGGCCAGGTATTGTGATGTTGGCAGGAGGGACAGGCCTGCACATGAGGGGCTGGCGGTGCGCGAGCGAGTGCTGGGCCGCGCCTGCCCCGACCTGCCGCACCCCGTGGTGTTCCGGGGGCGGTGTTCGCGGACGAGGCCAGGTATTGTGATGTTGGCAGGAGGGACAGGCCTGCACATGAGGGGCTGGCGGTGCGCGAGCGAGTGTTGGCCGCGCCTGCCCCGACCTGCCGCACCCCGTGGTGTTCCGGGGGCGGTGTTCGCGGACGAGGCCAGGTATTGTGATGTTGGCAGGAGGGACAGGCCTGCACATGAGGGGCTGGCGGTGCGCGAGCGAGTGCTGGGCCCGCGCCTGCCCCGACCTGCCGCACCCCGTGGTGTTCCGGGGGCGGTGTTCGCGGACGAGGCCAGGTATTGTGATGTTGGCAGGAGGGACAGGCCTGCACATGAGGGGCTGGCGGTGCGCGAGCGAGTGTTGGGCCGCGCCTGCCCCGACCTGCCGCACCCCGTGGTGTTCCGGGGGGCGGTGTTCGCGGACGAGGCCAGGTATTGTGATGTTGGCAGGAGGGACAGGCCTGCACATGAGGGGCTGGCGGTGCGCGAGCGAGTGCTGGGCCGCGCCTGCCCCGACCTGCCGCACCCCGTGGTGTTCCGGGGGGCGGTGTTCGCGGACGAGGCCAGGTATTGTGATGTTGGCAGGAGGGGGAGGCCTGCACATGAGGGGCTGGCGGTGCGCGAGCGAGTGCTGGGCCGCGCCTGCCCTCGACCTGCCGCACCCCGTGGTGTTCCGGGGGCGGTGTTCGCGGACGAGGCCAGGTATTGTGATGTTGGCAGGAGGGACAGGCCTGCACATGAGGGGCTGGCGGTGCGCGAGCGAGTGTTGGGCCGCGCCTGCCCTGACCTGCCGCACCCCGTGGTGTTCCGGGGGCGGTGTTCGCGGACGAGGCCAGGTATTGTGATGTTGGCAGGAGGGACAGGCCTGCACATGAGGGGCTGGCGGTGCGCGAGCGAGTGCTGGGCCGCGCCTGCCCCGACCTGCCGCACCCCGTGGTGTTCCGGGGGGCGGTGTTCGCGGACGAGGCCAGGTATTGTGATGTTGGCAGGAGGGACAGGCCTGCACATGAGGGGCTGGCGGTGCGCGAGCGAGTGCTGGGCCGCGCCTGCCCCGACCTGCCGCACCCCGTGGTGTTCCGGGGGCGGTGTTCGCGGACGAGGCCAGGTATTGTGATGTTGGCAGGAGGGACAGGCCTGCACATGAGGGGCTGGCGGTGCGCGAGCGAGTGTTGGCCGCGCCTGCCCCGACCTGCCGCACCCCGTGGTGTTCCGGGGGCGGTGTTCGCGGACGAGGCCAGGTATTGTGATGTTGGCAGGAGGGACAGGCCTGCACATGAGGGGCTGGCGGTGCGCGAGCGAGTGTTGGGCCGCGCCTGCCCCGACCTGCCGCACCCCGTGGTGTTCCGGGGGGCGGTGTTCGCGGACGAGGCCAGGTATTGTGATGTTGGCAGGAGGGACAGGCCTGCACATGAGGGGCTGGCGGTGCGCGAGCGAGTGCTTGCCGCGCCTGCCAGCCGACCTGCCGCACCCCGTGGTGTTCCGGGGGCGGCTCTTTGTTCGCGGACGAGGCCAGGTATTGTGATGTTGGCAGGAGGGACAGGCCTGCACATGAGGGGCTGGCGGTGCGCGAGCGAGTGCTGGGCCGCGCCTGCCCCGACCTGCCGCACCCCGTGGTGTTCCGGGGGCGGTGTTCGCGGACGAGGCCAGGTATTGTGATGTTGGCAGGAGGGACAGGCCTGCACATGAGGGGCTGGCGGTGCGCGAGCGAGTGCTGGGCCGCGCCTGCTCCCGACCTGCCGCACCCCGTGGTGTTCCGGGGGCGGTGTTCGCGGACGAGGCCAGGTATTGTGATGTTGGCAGGAGGGACAGGCCTGCACATGAGGGGCTGGCGGTGCGCGAGCGAGTGCTGGGCCGCGCCTGCTCCCGACCTGCCGCACCCCGTGGTGTTCCGGGGGCGGTGTTCGCGGACGAGGCCAGGTATTGTGATGTTGGCAGGAGGGACAGGCCTGCACATGAGGGGCTGGCGGTGCGCGAGCGAGTGCTGGGCCGCGCCTGCCCTGACCTGCCGCACCCCGTGGTGTTCCGGGGGGCGGTGTTCGCGGACGAGGCCAGGTATTGTGATGTTGGCAGGAGGGACAGGCCTGCACATGAGGGGCTGGCGGTGCGCGAGCGAGTGCTGGGCCGCGCCTGCCCCGACCTGCCGCACCCCGTGGTGTTCCGGGGGGCGGTGTTCGCGGACGAGGCCAGGTATTGTGATGTTGGCAGGAGGGGGAGGCCTGCACATGAGGGGCTGGCGGTGCGCGAGCGAGTGCTGGGCCGCGCCTGCCCCGACCTGCCGCACCCCGTGGTGTTCCGGGGGGCGGTGTTCGCGGACGAGGCCAGGTATTGTGATGTTGGCAGGAGGGGGAGGCCTGCACATGAGGGGCTGGCGGTGCGCGAGCGAGTGCTGGGCCGCGCCTGCCCCGACCTGCCGCACCCCGTGGTGTTCCGGGGGGCGGTGTTCGCGGACGAGGCCAGGTATTGTGATGTTGGCAGGAGGGGGGGCTTGCGGTGCGCAATCGCACTGACGGTATCAATAAGTCTTTACATAAATGCCATCAGGGTCTTGGGGCATTAATGCGTATCAAAAATTTAATGTCTGCCAATTCCAATGGTAATCCTCCTGTCCCATCTTCGGACCTTCATCACCATGAGAAATATAAAATGTTTATGAAAACAAAACGATTCCAAACTTGACTGTCATAGTATTTTCAATTAGAGAGTTCCAGTTCCTACATCCCGGCTTCATCATGAGATAGCTCGATGGTACCATAATATTGCATTGTCATCGGAATTACATAAGTACGCCAAGTTTCAGCTTAACCGAATAACATCAAGTGAGTGAAAAATGGTTTGCAAGTTTAGACAAAAAAATTATTACTTACATACGAACATTGCAAGCTTGTGATAAATAAGTAAATATATACGGAATTACTGACCACGGAGTATTTATATAAGTTCGAGACTTGTATTATGGGATACTGACTGGCACTTCATTCGGCGCCCCTATTGGCGCCAAGGCAAAAGGGGCTTTGTTGCTAGTATTAATAAGATTATACATATTTGCTTTTTAGGGTTCCGTAGTCCGACAAGGAACCCTTATAAGATCGTTCAGTCCGTCCGTCCTAGTCTGTCACAGCAGAATATCTTCTACGTTTATGGACTGATTTGCATGTAACTTGGTTCGAGGATACTTCACATATAAATCTCATTTTTTAAAATACAAAAAATTACCCCTTTTTTCTGTTACCAGATTCGACCGATGTCTGGCTTTGTGGCGGCATGCGTTAGCGTTACGACAAAGCAATGAGGTACAAAACTAAAGACAATCTACAACTACTCATATAACTAGTATAAAATCATTTATTTGAATTATTGATCTTGCTACTAGATACATTTTAAACCTTACATAAAATAATTAAAAATTTGGAATTAATGTAATAAATAAATTAAATAATTTTGTAATTTTTTTATTATTATAAATATTTTTCTTTTTTTACAGGTGTCTGTCGTAAAGGATCTGCTCAGATTTGCTCAAGTATTTTCACAAATGATACACATCGGTATAGAACTGCCACTTGTTCAGGTATAACATTTTTTTAAGTCTATAAATTGACATGTGGTTGGAAAGCCAACTAATGTCTATTTTCTCAAATTTTCTTATTTAAAAAGTAGGTGGCGCCCTCACTCACGTGCTAAAAGATCCTTGTCACACTGTATGAAAGCTGATATCAATAGTAGATTTTACAACAAGTGCACAAAACGAACCATTTTTATCCGAGATCGGCTCGGGTTGATAGTAATGTCGAGGATAAAAATCGTTTTGTGGACGAGTTATAAACTCTGCTTTTCACTTCGATTGCGAGGAAATAAAACAGTAAACGCACTAAAAAACAAGAGCTGTTTCCCGCCGCTTCATTTTTTTTACATCTTACGACATTGATATTAGGCTTCGGCTGCAGACCTATACAGCCTACTATTAAATTAATTTTGCAATAATAATAATTTTTTTATATTAATTAAATAATTTTAGTTCAAATATTATTTATGTCTTAAAAAACACATAAGGCAAAAAAATTAAAATAAATATTATAAAATAACAATTTCTATCTATGAACTTCTTATTGTGTTTGGCTGTATGGCTCATTATCTTTGCCTTAATAAAGATACATTTATGAGTAGATACATTAATGCCCTTGTGCACAAAATTCGATTTTGTGCAGCCTATATCCTGCACAAATAAGCACTTTCTGAGCATGAGAAGTGAAAAAATATTGAATTTATGTGGGCTTGAGTGTCCTCCAGGGCTAGTGTTTTGTGTTCAGGGAGCATTGTTGAAGTATTTTCGGTATTTTCTATTTGCCTATACCTACTTGCATATTTTCTGATTGACCTTTAAATAAATTATACTTGTATGACAGTAGTCAATGGTAACGTCACTTTTAAAGGAGTCAAAAAGCATTCCCAATTTACTTTAATTTGAACTAAAAAAAAAGTAAACGATGTAATAAATAAAATTGATCATTAAAGTTCCATTCAATTATCGTGTTCTGTTATTAAAATAGCATTAAGTATACATTTTATATTTACACGACTGACCAAAAAAGGAGTGTTATGTTTTCAGGGTTTATGTATGTATGTATTTAAGTATCTTTATTTCACCATTAGTCCTGAACGGCTTAACAGATTTTGATGTGAGAGGTATTTTTAGATTCCTTTCATTCCTCCGAGTGACAAAGGCTATGTGACTTGTCAGTCGTGTTTTTATTTTTTTAATAATTAGCCTGTTTACCCAGTCATTATTATTGTATAACATTATTTTTCAAGGTATGTTACGTATTGGAATCGTGCACAGAAGAGTTACGAAGAGGAACGAAAAGACTGGAGAAACCACAGGCCAATCACGACCCTGACGCCTTGATAGTATGTAGCTTTTTGTTTGTACACTGTCGTTACGCATAATACCATTATTTCCAAGGTTGGTTTAAAAGGGGGCGTAAAGACAAAGTAATGTTTTACTTTTTTAATCACAAAAAAATAAAAAATAAAACCAGTGTCTGGCGAGTCCCGCTCTTTCGTAAAAAATGACATTGCACAGTAAAGAATAAAAACTAAAATAGATGCATAACAGAAAGTACAAATACCTAATAAGGTTTAGATATTTATCATGGGTTTTTACAGTTCTACCACTTTTATAAGTTTATACGGCTACGAAGTACAGTCACGAGCATTAATATATATACAGTGAAATGCGGCTATAACGACGATGAAGGGTCCGCTGTGATTTGGACTTTATAAGCGGAGGACGTTACAAACAAAGGCCTATAATTTCCGCCTTTTCTTTAACAGTGAATGTGCGTCTAGAAGCCACAGTTGCTACTCCGAATATCACTTTGTAACAACTGTCACTTTGTAAAATTCAACATCGAGGTATAGGTACTACATATACCTCGATGATATTCAACTCCAAAATCACAGACCACAGTGTCCAAAATGCACACCCTAACCTACCTGCTTAGGTAGCTAATATCTATAAACAAAAGGTAAAGGTCCACACATTTTTTGCTGACCATCTGTGTGGATGTACACAAAAGGTCTCCACATTAATTGCTAACCATCTGTGTGGATGTACACAAAGGACGCAATATCTGAATGGGATTTCTAGGAATTGTTACAAATAATTCAGTAAACAACAGACTCTAAAACCGAACGCGGCGTTACTTCCGAGGTCGCTATTGCCAAATGAATTTTGTACTAAAGTATGCCCTAAATTCAAGGGAGTTAGATTTAACGTCGCTATATCAAAGTGGTTGATACTACCAAGGGCGTAATAAATGAAATCCACTGTACTTACAATTTTCAACCTTATCACATTGTCCTAAGGACTGAAGTGTTTACTTAATGCTCGTTACTATACCTGAGCAGAAATCAAATTTGTTCGCGAAAATATATCTGCCAATCATAGCGCACCATATGAACAAACCCATCCGCTATTGGCTGATGCGTATGCGGTATGACTGATTTGCTGTGTCGTGTATTTGTGTCGTGTTTCTGGCAGTCGCTATTGGTCTAGCTTACAGTGTAGTCCAATCTCTTTGGAGTAAACGTTATGAGCGAGATAGCACGAGTCCTTTTGTTTTTGGATTTTAAATCTTATGTAGTAGCAATAAGTTCGCTATTGCATTGATGTTTTCATTCGGTTCGAGTCGGCGGTTTTGCTATTCAAGTCGCCTCGTTAATTTTTGACGGCGCAGAACGCGCAAAACGTGGTACTACTGTAAATACGTTGTCAATGTAAACATAAATTTAAATTAATTTAGACAGCCAATTGTATCTTTCGATCAAATGGGAATCTATTATTTCTTGTAATAGATTTTTATATGCAAAAAAAAATCATACTGGTCAAAAAATGCCCCCTTTAAACCAACCTAACCTTTCAACTCCTTTCGCAACTGACCTTGCATAGCTGTTTAAGTATCATTTGTAGATTGAATTTGTCGTCCTTTAAGCTTCGATCAACAATACATAAGATTGAAGGTCTCATACAGAATCAAAGCGAAAAACAGTCCGTGTAGATTGAATATATACATTCGATCAAAAATATACCTTAAATCTAAGCAATAAATATGGTAATACAATGGACGCTTATTATGTGCTCTTATTTCTCCGGACATTTTCAGAGCACCTTTATATAAAGTTCTGTGCAGAGCAACTACGCTCTGCTGCCAGAAAATGTGGCAGAGAGAATCCGGACAAACGAAGCGGCGGGAAGAATTCTGTACCGGAACTTCACCGGGAAAAAACCACCGGTAAAAATAAGTACCGGGAAAAAATCTCCACGCGGCACCACGTTTGCCCGACTAAAACCTAACTAACTTAACGCAGTCTGCTACCACCGTAGCTTATGAAGGGAGCTACAGGGCCCTATATGATAACCTATAAATTAACTACAATTGAACACTTACCAAATTAAATCTTCTTTCTCTTCGGATCCAAACTTGAGTGTCTTCGGGAAGGGGGAATTCCTAATCACCCTACCTAACCCTTGAGATCTCAATTCCCCAGAACAACTAAATAGATTTCTTCCCGTAGTTTCACTCGGGAACAGCCAGATGTGAACAGCCAGCCACGTTTCACCTCTCACAAGAAAAAGTCACAATAACAGAGTTTTTCACAAACACAAATTCAATAGTTATTTAACAAACAGGAAATTCACAGTTATCACTCAAACTAAACAACAAGCAAAAGACGCGAGACCGCTCCGCGTATTAAAATCAAACCGATATCGCCCTGGACAATGCAATGGCGGACCACACGCGACGCCATCCACGCTAGCAGTGTGAGAACCCCAAAACGCCTGGCGGCGATAACAGGAAACGCCTGCGTTTAGTTTTACCCAATATATTACAAACATCCCCCGTCCCGGTCTGAGAAGCAGACCGCTAGCTTACTCTACGGGAAGGCGGGCGAGAGAGGTCACACCTCTCCTTAAAATCGAACCGTCGACCAACACCTCAGCCACACGCGGAGTGCCATCTCCGCCAAGAATCAAACGTAATATGCGAGCTCGTCGCCAAAGCAATGAGGGCAAATTTGCCTCTTTTAACAATACTAAATCACCCTCCCTGGGAGGCTCAGTCCTGTCTGTCCACTTCACTCTTTGCTGCAGCAAATGCAAATATTCAAGCGACCAGCGACGCCAAAAGTCCTGGCTCATTTGCTGCAACATTTGAAAACGCGACAACCGATATACGCGTTCATCCTTCCACGGGTATTCGGGCAGGGCATTCAACGGCCCTCCCACCAAAAAATGACCAGGGGTGAGAGCTTCCAAGTCATTTGGATCTGGAGATAGCGGACAGAGAGGACGAGAGTTGAGGACCGCCTCAACTTTACAAAACACTGTGGCCAGCTCTTCAAAAAGTTAGAGCCGTTTCTCCGATAATGCGGCGGAGGTGGGTCTTTGCGGATTTCACAGCCGCTTCAAAAATCCCTCCCCAATGGGGGCAACTTGGGGGACTAAACTTCCAGGTTATTCCCCTTTGGGCAGCAATTTGACTTAAACTAGTACAATTTTTATCAATAAACACAGAAACATCCTTAAGATAATTTACAGTTCCTTTATAGTTTGTGCCATTGTCAGACCTAATAAGGGAAGGTAGACCTCGACGCGAAACAAAGCGATCCAACGCGGCGACGAAGGCCTCCGTAGTCAGAGCCGATACCACCTCCAAATGGACAGCCTTGGTGGCCAAACAAACAAATACACACAAATAGCCCTTCACAATACGGGCATTACGAAAGGGAGAAGCCTTTGATCGAAAAGGGACCGGCAAAATCGGTTCCAACGCCGTCAAACGGCCTCGAAGGTCGGATTCGATCAGCGGGCAAATCACCCATCTGTGGTTGCATCGTGGATGCCTTCAACCTATAACATGCAATACATCGAAACAGGACACTACGGATTGCTCTTCGGGCAGACAAAATCCAAAACTCGCGTTGCAAAATAGCCAGCAAGGCATTGCACCCAGCATGGGCGTTACGAATGTGTCGATCAGACACCAAAAGCTGCACCAAGGGTCCGCTCCTTGGGCAACAACAGAGGATGGCGAGTCTCATATGGAAGATCCGCCTTCCGGAGCCTGCCTCCAACCCGAAGAAGCCCATCCGAGTCGATGTACGGGTTCAAACGAGCGACCGCGCCCTTCAACTTAGCGCGTCCGTCGCGCAAAATACGAAGCTCTGACTCAAACCGTCCGGTCTGCACGACACGGACCCAATGCAACAATGCGCTCCGGCGCTCTTCTGCACCTGCAATCGGCTCCAACCGCTTTGCCTGTGGGTTTCTACAATTATGTATGAAACGCTTAATCCAACTGGTAACACCCAGAAGCTTATCCAAGCTACTATACCGAGCAAGTAGCCAATCCGGCTCCGACGTCGTCTCAGCGACTACAGCATGTACACGGAGCCCAGTCAAACTCAAAGAAGTAACATCTGTCTGACAGACAGGCCAAGATGTTTCTGATCCCATCAGCCACTCTGGACCCCACCAGAGCGGGTGTGACACCAATTCTGGTGCCGTACAACCTCGGGAAGCACAGTCCGCTGGGTTAAGCTCTCCCGGCACATGTCTCCATGTTATATCAATTCCAATATTTTGAATTTGGGAAACCCTGTTTCCAACAAAAACCTCCAAGGTATGTGGGGCCGCGCGCAACCATGCAAGCGCGACCTGGCTATCCGACCAGGCGAAGATGTCTCGTATCTCGACCGTGGCCGCCAGCTCACATGCAACGTGATGCAACAATTTAGAGAGAAGGTGAGCTCCACTCAACTCAAGCTTGGGAATAGTCAGCCTAGTCCTGATGGGGGCGACCTTGCTCTTCCCTAACAAAAGCGAGACATTGACCCGGCCATCGGCGTCAACTGTCCGCATATAGACTGACGCGGCGTAGCCTCGCTCCGACGCGTCACAAAAGCCATGCAGGCTGGCTCG
This sequence comes from Ephestia elutella, assembly GCA_018467065.1. Lineage (NCBI taxonomy): Eukaryota > Metazoa > Arthropoda > Insecta > Lepidoptera > Pyralidae > Ephestia > Ephestia elutella. The sequence continues at coordinate 3,781,396 of CM031582.1, forward strand.
ATATTTCCCGGGGGCAATATTCGACGAGGCAAGGCAATCCGATTGACTTCCTTAATCGATGAAAACAACTCGAGCCAATCATCCAATGGAGAGCCAAACAGCGGCTCGTCCCACGAGACGCCCAAAGTCCAAAGTCTCTGAAGAAGACACTTTGCAGAGAATATCACTGGACTGATCCAACCGCTTGGATCAAACATACGGGCTATTACGGACAACACCGTTCTCTTAGTCCAGACCTTTGGTATTTCCAAGTCCACTTGGAATGTAAAAATATCGGTTAGCGGCTGGTACTGCATGCCCAGCACCGCTATCCTGTTGGGATCATCCACATCCTCAAACAGGTGAGGGTTCTGTTGGTGATCCTCCGGGATCCCTTCTAGAACTTTAGGCTCATTAGACAACCACTTACGTAGCTCGTAGCCACCCGTCTTCAATATTTCAATCAATTCATCCCGCAGTAGGAGGGCCTCCTCAATACTTTGGGCTCCGGTGCACACGTCATCAACATACAAGTCACGTGACAGCACGGAAGCCCCACGGGGAAAGCGGATCCGTTCCCGCTCTGCCAATTCAAGCAATGATCTGATGGCGATATAGGGACTAGATTTCCAAACCATACGTGTTTGTGTTGAGTTCATACACCGTCACAGGATCCTCAGGGCGCTCACGCCAAAGTATCAACTGGAATCGCCTGTCCTCAGGATGTATGACTGTCTGGCGGAACATCATCCGGATGTCCGCACCAAAAACCACTTGATGTCTTCTAAAGTTCAAGATGATGTCAATTATGTCCCTATGCAATTTGGGACCCGAATGCAAACACAGATTCAACGAAACCCCGTTCGAAGTGGGTGCGGACCCATCGAAGACGGTCCTCAATTTGCCTGTTGAGGCCTTCACCACCGCGTGGTGGGGCAAAAAATAATGCTCAGTTGAGCTCCAATCAACTCGAGCCGGAGACATGTGACCTAAATCCTCGTACTCGCGCATAAATTCAATATATTTATCGCGAAGTACGTGGTCACGCTGCATGCGTCGCTCCATGGACAGCAGTCGTTTCTCCGCAAGCGCCCTACTTTGCCCTAGGCTAGGACGAGGCAACAAAGGGTAACCTAGTTACAAACCGACCGGAGGGCAACCTCTCCGTGGTCGATCGAAAAGGGCTTCGCACTCAGCGTGTTCCGGATCCATCCTGGAACTCATAGGTGGCTCCTCCACCTCCCAAAACCTTTGCATGGTCTTGGCCAAGGACGCAGATGCGACAACCGGTGGCTCCTCCGCGGTGCCATTATCAAACACAGGGCCCATCAGGGCAAAACCAAAAATCGTAGACACTGCCATCAGTGAAGACGAACCCAGAGCCTTCTGTGTACCCAACAAAATCCAACCCAATACGTCCGAGCCCAGGAGCAAGTCCACTGGGCCGGGATGAAAAGACAAAGGGGTCGGCCAAATCCAGACCCGAAACCAAAGACAACACACCCGGCGGTATGTCTGTCGAGGGGTGCCAACCCGCAATGGTATCCATTACCATAGCCGAAGTCGTGATCCTCATTGTGGAGGACTTCAGCGAAGAAAAGGTGACAAGTGTCTGGCCCGTCAGACACTTCACTTGTATGCCACCAACTCCAAGAAGTGGCACAGGCGAGTCTTCCACGACTAAACCTAACTGGCGTGCCACTCGAGTGGTAACCAAACTGCTTTGAGCCCCTGAGTCCAACAGAGCTCTCAAATTAATGGCTTCCCCCCCACGACCCCATACGCGGACCACCGCGGTGGGGAGCAGAACCGTCCGCGGCTCTGTCCCAGCAAGGGAGCAAGCTAGTTACGGGCTCCCCACTCTCTCCAAACCAGGGGCGCGCCACTGACCCGGATAATATGGCGGGCGAGTGCACATCCCCATCTGAGGGGGGGCATAACCCGCGGCCCGGCCATACATATGGTACGGCGGGTGGTACTCCAGCCGTGGGTACTCGTGCAGCGGCGGAGAAAACCGCTGCGGCTGCATGTGTTGGGTAGTGGTAACCCGCGTGGAGGGGGGTGTCCCCACTCTCACGTCCGATCTAGGGCCCCCGCCCATGGGGGCCCTATCCGGGACCTGGCCAGCCACATACTGGCCATGACCTTGAGGCGCGTGGTCCCGGTCCGTCAAGACCCGCGCAGGTACGCGACCCCCCTCCCGAGGGGGGGTGCGACGAGCGAAGCCGCGTCCTCCGTCCGATGGTGGAGGGCTTCGCGCAGGAGCGCCCCCGCCCATAGGGGACCCCTGCCTCAACAACCGGGGGCCATCCCCGTTCCGGTTCATGCAGAGCATCACGTGGTGCAGCCCACGGCATGCACTGCATGGTATGGCACTGGGACAGTCACGTGCATAGTGACTGCCCAAACAATAAAAGCAAAGTTCATGCCGCTTTGCCATGCGGCGCCTATCTTGTACTGGCAGTCTCTGCCAGTCCCTGCATTGTAGCAGGCTGTGGCCCATCCGGCCACATTGCAGGCAGTCCGCGTCCCTCGCGACTGCTGCCGTGTGTGCAACCCGCGCACCAGCTCCACGCGGTGGCGGTTGCCTTCCCTGTTGGGGCTTCCCTCGCCATGAGGGTTCCAAGGGCCTACGTTCAGGCGCTCTGGATGGCGCTGAGTCCGTCATGGTATTCTCAGCAGCCCGTGCCTCAAACTCCAAAAACTTCACCAAGTCAGTGAATGTTGGTAGGGTGGTGCTATCCCGTCTAGCATTTTCGCGCTCAAATCGCGCGCGGATGTCATTGGGTAATTTGCCCAATACAATGTGCACCAGCAAAAAGGACCATTGGTCCACCGGCAGCCCCAGTGTGCGGAGCGCGTTACAGGCCACTGTAACGGGCGTGAGCAACTGCAGGCGCAACTGTGCCCTGTTGGCCACCTTGGGCAGGGCCATCAACTGTGCGGCGTGCGCATCCGCTAACAAACGTAAGTTTTGATAGCGGGAGTTCAATAACTCCCAAGCCGTGTCGTACTGGTCGTCCTCCACCCGGAGGTGCTGGATGAGCGACCGCGCTTCATCCTCAAGAGTGGAGAGGAGGTAGGCCATCTTCTGGGCCTTCGACAAATCCTGTCGTGCTACGACCAGGGACTCAAACATATTTTTATATGCTACCCACTCCTCCATCCTACCCCCAAAGTGGGACAGCTGAAGGGTGGGGAGCCGACCAGTAACCGCTGGTCCTTCCTGTCTAACAGGTGTGCGAGGGGCTGGTCCGCCAGCCTGTCTCGCCCTTATTGCGGTCACCGCCTCCGCGATATCATCGTGCAGACTCAGGATCTGGTCCATGTCCGCCATGTGACCTGCGTAGGCCTCCGGGGCAAGTTCGGCTTCGGTAAGCACCACCATGGCCGCTTCCGCGCTAATCAATCGTGAGTGGAGGTGATCCGCTCTTAGCAGTATGGCGCCCTCCCTGTCCTTCCGGGACAGGAGTCCTCCGGCCGTCACAAACCATCTCAATTCGTTGGCGAGTGTCGCCCTAGCATTGGAGGCCTTCGCCATCGCGTCAAGTCACAAACAAAAAATAACAAAAGGTAAATAAAAAACAACAAAATCAAGCAACTACACGAAGAACCGCGGTAGGTATGAGAATGGCACAAACCCGGAACGCACGGTACAAACCGCAAACAAATACAAAAAGGTTACAAATATTCTTATACAAACAAACTAAGAAAGATCTAATAATTTTTACAAACAATTAATTATTTTTTACAAACGAACAAATAGAGGGTAGATAAACTACGCTCTGCTACCAGAAAGTGTGCAGAGCAACTACGCTCTGCTGCCAGAAAATGTGGCAGAGAGAATCCGGACAAACGAAGCGGCGGGAAGAATTCTGTACCGGAACTTCACCGGGAAAAAACCACCGGTAAAAATAAGTACCGGGAAAAAATCTCCACGCGGCACCACGTTTGCCCGACTAAAACCTAACTAACTTAACGCAGTCTGCTACCACCGTAGCTTATGAAGGAGCTACAGGGCCCTATATGATAACCTATAAATTAACTACAATTGAACACTTACCAAATTAAATCTTCTTTCTCTTCGGATCCAAACTTGAGTGTCTTCGGGAAGGGGGAATTCCTAATCACCCTACCTAACCCTTGAGATCTCAATTCCCCAGAACAACTAAATAGATTTCTTCCCGTAGTTTCACTCGGGAACAGCCAGATGTGAACAGCCAGCCACGTTTCACCTCTCACAAGAAAAAGTCACAATAACAGAGTTTTTCACAAACACAAATTCAATAGTTATTTAACAAACAGGAAATTCACAGTTATCACTCAAACTAAACAACAAGCAAAAGACGCGAGACCGCTCCGCGTATTAAAATCAAACCGATATCGCCCTGGACAATGCAATGGCGGACCACACGCGACGCCATCCACGCTAGCAGTGTGAGAACCCCAAAACGCCTGGCGGCGATAACAGGAAACGCCTGCGTTTAGTTTTACCCAATATATTACAAACAGTTCATTTATTTATAATTGTCCTATCATATAAACAATCTTACCATGTCTTTTTATGATTTAACAACAATATAAATTAAAATAGACTTTTAAGGAAATTACTTTCGTGGTTAATAAATGTTTTACGTATGAATGTTTAGGTTTGAACCAATATTTGATTTATTTTCAACAAAATTCAACAAAAAGTATTGTGAAGATTGTTTACATAATAGGACAATTATGGATAAATGGACCATAGGTATATTGTTGATCGAAGCCTTTAAGTGTTTAATCTCATTCGAAGAAGTTCAATATATCTTGTCATTGTTGTTACTATATGCAAAATTTTAGGAAAATTGGTTTAGTAGATAAAGCGAGAAGAGGTAAATGGCAAACAAATAAACAAACTCACTTTCGCATTTATAATATTAGTTAGGATTAGTATACAATATACATATTAAATGCATGCCTTTGTTTAGCTTTTGGTGTCCGTGTACAGTTAAATACACACAATATTGTTATGTTACATTCATTTAAATTAAAGTTCATTTTGTAATCTTAGAATACGTGCCAATCCCTGAAAGGCCTTTGTCTATACTGTAAACACTTGAAAATACATTGGTCGAGTAGATGCATAATAAAATCATAATCTGCTTTATGCTTTTGGCCGGACTTATTTTGGACAAACTAGAAAAATGAGTTTTTAATTTCGGATTTTTGTCTTTAGTTTCAAAGTATTGATAGGCCTGTTCCAACTGTCAGATGTATATAACTGTCATTTGAATTTGACAACTGAACGGTAGTGTCAAATCATTGACCAATCACAAAAGAGCATTGATCCTCAAGTGCTGACATCTGGTGAGGTATTTGGTAATTTTGAAAGGTCTTTTATTTCACCAATTTATCGCTGTAGAAAACATAAAAAAAAATGGGCGATATTTTAATAACACTGGCACAAAATAAAAATAAAATATATTTAAGAAATCACATGGAAGCGATTTTTGTTGATACTGTTACTGGCACACAACAAAAAATAATTACAAAAGTAAGAACAGCATTTCACCGTTGTTTCCAAAGAATATGTAATAAAACTACGTTGTATTGATAGCACACAACTAGAACAAGGAAACGGAAAAGTACATAAATGTTTATTTATTTTAAAACTTTATTGCACGAAATTACAAAAAAATATGTACAAATGGTGGAACGCCATATGGAGTCAATGTCAAAGTCAAATTTTTTAATTGAAACTTGGCCTTCATAGAAAGCTCTTTTTCACGTCGAAAACTAATTATTTATCATCATATATTATGACTCAAAGCTACAAACTACTAGCCGCAACCATTAGACCAAACAGAGAGTAGTAGATGGAGCGATAAAGTGCAACGAAATAATATTAATTACTCACAAAATATAGACTTAATCTTAATGTTGCTATGTACTAAAATTTGCCAACAACCGTTTTACCGTGAGAGATGCGCGTGTCCGATTGTTTCTCCAAAACACGTCCAGCTTATACTAGCGCTTGTCAACACATGAACACTAACACAGATCACTGCCTGGCGGTGCGGCCCGCCACAAGTATTGACGCGAAGACCTTGGTCCGCGGCATGTTGTTGCAGGAGGAGTACGAGAGCAACGTGCGGACCGCACTATACTTGGTCGCGGTGGCTGCGAGGTTGCTGGAGAACGATGGGAATAGTGAGGTAAGCACAGAAATAAATCAAGGTGACGCGATTGCGTTGCTAAGGGATCGCCCGTGTCAATTTTTGCATAAGCGACGCCCCGATGGAACAGTGAGGTGAGTGTATAGCCTTGTATCGACTAGGCAACATTAACGCGCATTTCGCTATGTCTCGTATGTCTTGTACTGATACTATTTGTACGAGAGCAACGTGCGGACCGCACTATACTTGGTCGCAGTGGCTGCGAGGTTGCTGGAGAATGACGGGAATAGTGAGGTGAGCACAGAAATAAATCAAGATAGAACTAAGGGATCGCCCGTGTCAATTTTTGCATAAGCGACGCCCGATGGCTGCGAAGCTGCTTGAGAACGACGGGAACAGTGAGGTGAGTGTATAGCCTTGTATCCACTAGGCAACATTAACGCGCATTTCGCTCTGTGTATCAGTATAATTTGTACGAGAGCAACGTGCGGACCGCACTATACTTGGTCGCGGTGGCTGCGAGGCTGCTGGAGAACGATGGGAATAGTGAGGTAAGCAGGAAAATAATTCAAGATAGAATGGCTAAGTGGGCGGGGCACGCGTGGCTCGAACTTGCACTGTATCGCAAGATTGGTTGAACAGTCATTCAGTCAGCGCGCGCGACTTGAACACATTGGAATGGTTGTGCAAAAATGCCTTATTGTGCCGTGACCGTTTTTACTGATTTGTTTCAGTGCATGTCACATCACTATTTCATTAGTATGTAAGATTGGGCGTGCTCGGGGAGTGGCTTATGCAAAAATTGACACGGTCGATCCCTTAGCAACGCACTCGCGTCGCCGTTCTATGAGGTGACTGTATAATGCCACTAGGTAACATTGACGCGCGAGATATTCGCTCTGTCTCGCTGTGTACAATTTGTACGAGAGCAACGTGTGGACCGCACTCTACTTAGTCGCGGTGGCGGCGAGGTTGCTGGAGAACGATGGAAATAGTGAGGTGAGTGTATAACGCTACAATACAAGTATCGAGTAGGCAACATTAACGCGTATTTCGCTATGTCTTGTACTGATACAATTTGTACGAAAGCAACGTCCGGACTGTCCTCTACTTGGTCGCGGTGGCTGCGAGGTTGCTGGAGAACTATGGGAATAGTGAGGTGAGCACAGAAATAAATCAAGATAGAAAGGTGACGCGAGTGCGTTGCTAAGGGATCACCCGTGTCAATTTTTGCATAAGCCACGAGCACGCCCCCAATCTTACGTCATTACTAATGAAATAGTGATGTGCCCTGAAACAAATCGGTAAACACGGTCACGGCACAATAAGGCATTTTTTGCACAACCGTTCCGATGTGTTCAAGTCGAGACTGAATGAATGTTCACGCAACGTGCGGACTGCTTTCTACTTGGTTGCGGTGGCTGCTGGATAACGACGGGTGGTAACAACAGTGTGGTGAGTGTATAAAGCCTTATCCTCCTTAGTCGTATTCCTCATGACTGAATGTCGTGGTCATTGTGTCGAATGAAACACACACAACGACTATCTTGGCAATGTTAATGGAGAGGTTAGCCATTGCCTTTTCCATTTCACACACTAGCTGATAATCATCAACTAGAGTGCAGGTTTCCTCACGATGTTTTCCTACACCGGAAGCAAGTGGTGGTCGATGAAAACTACCATACGTGAGTCAGATTGGTCTGTAAAGCCTATTAGGCAACATTGACGCGCGAGATGTTCGCTCTGTCTCGAACATGATGTGCTATCTCACTTTAGTCAAATACAAGTGAGTTAAATCCATAGTTAGTTTTTTTTAAAAATTTTCCTTAAGAGACCCAGACAGCTGAGGAAGCGGGATATCAGATATGGTTTATGCCTATGTTGGTGAAGGACAGGTATTAATCTTCTGTGAGGCTCATTTTTGTCAAGTTTGACATTTTTGGTGTGTTTTGGTTCCCTAGAATTTGTGAACAATCTGTAAAAAAAAATTGAATTTGGAGCACACTATTATGATCGTTTTTGGGCCTTCATTTGACAATCAAGTTTGTAAGTCTATTGAATAATAATTTTGTTTTTCTATGTCTATGGTTAAATCAGAACCTGATATTTAGTTTTGTAATAACAAAAACGATTACTTTTTAAACTGAAACCACCCGTTTCCAGGAAACGTGTAGGTCAGTTCGGCGCGCCGTCTTCAAACTCCGGAACGTGAGGCTGCGATCGGGACAGTCGATACTACACCTGGCGGTCAACAGGCAGACGCCGGTCGATGACTTCCACACGAGCGATGTTTGTCAGTGAGTATAATTCGCGTCAATACGCTGGAAAAGAGGAGAAGGTGAAACTTGCGCATGGGTACGGCTGACGAACCAATCGCGTTCGCCGGACGAGACCCACCTTACCCGCGCTCACCGCATAGACCGATATATTGCCTACTGCGCAGCTTAACCGCCATCGTTTATCTTACATGACGCGAGGTATACATGATGTTATGTGGGCGAATTTTTTTTTTTTTATTTGGTCCACAAAACTGACGTGACACCATAACACACACACTTAAGCCTGCATCACACGTTTTTAGCCAAAACAGGCGTTACAGAATTGACCCTGGTGCCAAAACTAGATCATTATTGATAATAAAAATAGTATTATAGGCTTCTCAAATAACTGCTACTACTTATACGAGACAGATAAAAATATTTTGCCTTTTATTTTTGCGTAAATACCTTCCAGAAAACACGAAAAATACGAAAAACAAGGTTCACGGCTTTAACGAAATCATTATGTAAAACACAAATTATAATTTCTACATAATGTTAATTGCGAGTTTATTAAACTAGCTACAAGTTGCTCGTTTTAGATTTTTGAAAAATAACTCGAAAAAAATATTATATATCGTAACAATTCACTAAGAAATTCCCCATACATTTTTTGTATGGCAATGCCATCGCTCAATATATACGAGTTCCAAGCCCACGAAAAATCAGTCTGCCGGTAAGAGTCGAGGGGAATCCACGTCGCTCTGCTGCTCGGGAGGCATTTAATCACAGATTTAATTTTCGCGTGTTCATGTATTCACAGACAGCAGAGAGTAATGTAGATCAGAGTTACATATTTATTACTTTTAATCTTTTTAAAATTTATATAGGTACCATTTTCATACTCATGAATGATGGCCGACAATTTTTGATGAAATAGAAATCGTAATAAATCGCAATCATAGAAATCGTAATAAATCGAAATCATAGAAATCGAAATCATAAAAATCAAAATAAATCTAAATCAAGATCCAAGATGGCGGACAATTTTTTTTTTTAATTTTGCGATATGTATATCGTTTCATAAGTTTTTCAGTGCGCTGATTACGAAAATAACATTTATTTTGAGATCCAAGATGGCGGACAACTTTTTTTTTTCAATTTTACAATATGGGTATGTTTTTATAGGTTTTTCGGTGCGCTAATGACAAAAATAACATTTATTTTGAGATCCAAGATGGCGGGCAGTTTTTTTTTCAAGTTTACAATATGGGTATGGTTATATAGGTTTTTGGGGACGCTGATGACGAAAATAACATTTATTTTGAGATCCAAGATGGAGGACAGTTTTTTATTTTATTTTACAATATGGGTATCGTTTTCTAGGTTTTTGGGGACGCTGATGATGAAAATAACATTTATTTTGAGATCCAAGATGGCGGACAATTTTTTATTTTATTTTTCAATATGGGTATCATTTTATAGGTTTTTGGGGACGCTGATGACGAAAATAACATTTATTTTGAGATCCAAGATGGCTGACAGTTTTTTTTTATTATTTTACAATATGGGTATCGTTTAATAGGTTTTCGGGGACGCTGATCTTAAAATAAATGTTATTTTGGTCATCAGCGTCCCAAAAACCCATAAAACGATACCCATATTGTAAAATAAAATAAAAAACTGTCCTCCATCTTGGATCTCAAAATAAATGTTATTTTCGTCATCAGCGTCCCCAAAAACCTATATAACCATACCCATATTGTAAAATTTAAAAAAAAGTTGTCCGCCATCTTGGATCTCAAAATAAATGTTATTTTTGTCATCAGCGCACCGAAATACCTATATAACCATACCCATATTGTAAACTTGAAAAAAAAGTTGTCCGCCATCTTGGATCTCAAAATAAATGTTATTTTTGTCATCAGCGCACCGAAAAACCTACAAAATGTTAACCATATTGCAAAATTAAAAAAAAAAGTTGTCCGCCATCTTGGATCTCAAAATAAATGTTATTTTTGTCATCAGCGCACCGAAAAACCCTTATAACCATACCCATATTGTAAACGTGAAAAAAAAATTGTCCGCCATCTTGGATTCTAAAATAAATGTTATTTTCGTAATCAGCGCACTGAAACACTTATAAAACGATACCCATATTGAAAATTAAAAAAAAATTGTCCGCCACCTTGGATCCAAAAATACTATTTTTGTAAACCTCATCCCGAAAAATTGGCCTTCATGGGATGCCAGGCAGATGTTTAACATCTTAGCATCCTGGCACGACGGTCATGCTATTTTCTGTCGCGGCATTCGTGTCCATTTTACTGCCAAGTCGCGCCAAGTATGTTTTACATAAGAAAATGGTCGTAATTTTATTTTTAGTATTCATTACCGTACTGTATACCGTGACTGTATACCACTTCATAATAAACTTTGCTATAGAATTCCACGTACTGTTAACCCTAGAAACCCATGTAAACTTTTTGCTACCACACGATGTCGTACAATTGCTGGTGAGCGATCACCAATGTTCAAATTAGTAAATGATTATAATAATATGTTTAATGATATCGATATAATCACATCAAAACCTGGAGTTTTTAGATCAGATGTATTGCAAAAATTAAAACAAATTGTTTGTAACTTATAATTTTAGTTTAATAACAAGTTTTATTTCAATGTACTTCAATATATCTCAAAACCTAACGTCCATGAGTCTCAATGTAATCGGACTAAATACTAAATTATTTATAGTAATTTGTGGTTAGCGATGTTGGTGGTACTTTTATTAATAGTTGTAAGCACTACTTTATAAGTCTCTTTACTGTACTCACTGTTTGCTGAGCCAAATAAATTAAAAAAAAAAAAAAAAGCAAGAAAAAAAAAATTATATAGGTACCAACAAATCCTTTGCCGGATCCCTGTCACTTATTACTTCGGGTTGGCGGCAATCTCACGTCGATGTGTGCGTGTGACTTGCACACAGCCAGCTGCTGCGGTCTATCAAATACCTAAACTCGGTCGGGCGCGCGGACGTGATACACTCTTAAAAAACATAACAATATTCATATAAAGTGTCAAATCTTCTTGATGTGAACACAGCATGCACAAAAAAAAATAGACATTTCTGCACTCTGAAAAACTAAAAACTAAAATTAAAACTAGGTATTTTACAAAAATTTAGAATAAAAATTTTGGATTTTGAAAAAATAATTAAAAACAGTTTATCTGTTTACATCATTAAGCATAGAGATTTTTATTGAATTGGCTGATGCACTAAATATGTCAAATTGAGAAGAGGCATTATTATATTCGGAACACATACGATTAATAGGAGAATTTTCCAAATAAAGAGTACGGGTAACTGGGACATAGAATGTTTTCCTGTTATGAAGTCGACTACTTGAAAGTGGGATAGAAATATTTACCATTTGAAGTAAATTTGGACTGTCAACGATTCCTGTCACTAACTTGCGTAAAAAAGAAGATCGGATCAATATTTCTTCTCTGTTCCAATGAAACTATACCAAAATGCACACGAGCATCTTAGAGCATTTAACCAACAGGAGTCGATGCGAGCGCTAATTTCTATGCAAAAATAGTCTGCCACTTTCGGTGTGTGTACGCGCTCCCTAACGCAATGCAGCATGTGCAATAATTTATACATGGACAAAAAGATAATGTCGACCACTTGCTTACAAAACTACGCACACATTCACAAACAGTATGAGCAAATCATATAAAATTTGGGTTGCTTGTAGTGGCCTCTCCTGTTGGTTAGAGTTGGTTAGATGCTCTAAGGAGTCAATGGAAGCCAAAACGATTTTTGAAACTTTCGTCTATTCTTCTGCCTGTATGTTTGAAGACGTTCGATGCGGTTTTCACTATTGTATTGTAGAAGGTCTAACCTAAAATCTGGCGTCAATATACAATACGCTGCTCAACCCAAGATATAAACAATAGTAAATTACGTGCAGACGAAGCCGCGGGCACAAGCTAGTAAAAATATTTTTTTCTCATCAGGTTTCCATGTGTGCGGACGACGAGGCTACTTATAGAATGCGGACTGGAAGTAGACGCTTGGGACGAGAACAGAAGGACGCCGCTCATAGTAGCTCTAGTGTCGTGTTTTCATTACAATTCTGGTGAGTAGATTGCAATGTATAATTCGCGTCAAATAAAAGAATGATGGAAGGGTGAGGAGGGGGTGAAAGTTGCGCATGGGCACAGGGCGGGCGCTTCATAGAAACGGGGCCGTCAAATATACCTACTACTACTCTCTCTCTCTCAGCCTAAAGACGTCCACTGCTGGACAAAGGCCTCCCCCAAGGATTTTATCCGTGGGGGGTTTTGCCGTAATCGCCACGCTTGGCAGGCGGGTTGGCGATCGCAGTGTGATGGCATAGTACGCGGAAAGATGCTGCTGCCCATCCTCCGGTGTTTTAAATCCCTTAGTCGCCTCTTACGACACCCACGGGAAGAGCACAGAAACCACAGGCCATACATACCTACTACTACTACTACAAATGAAACTGTATATCCGTGAACACGTCAGTAACACGTCAATGTGTGCGTTTTCATAGTCATAGAGTCCCAATACACACAAGAACGGGGGAGAAGTGCGGGGGGTGCGAGGGGGTGCCATAATGCGGGAGGGGCAGGGAGTTTCCTTTCTGTACATAGTACTTATATTAATTCTGTGGCATGGGTACGATTGACGAACCAATCGCGTTCGCTGGACGAGACCAGCCCGACTCCCGCTCACCGCATAGACCGATAATTCGCCTACTGCGCAGCTTAACCGCCATTATTCATCTTACCTGACGAGACTTATAATTGGAATAAGATTTTATCATTACTTTATTGGAGTCAAAATAATTTTCAAATTGATTCTCAATTCATATTCAATTTGGTTCAAAACTTATGATCGTCAAATAATTTTGTAACTGGGTATTTAATTCACATGAAATTATAACTAAATTGACTGTACAGGGTGAATTTAAAATCATTGGCAATATTTCTACTAGTGAAAGTACTCACGACTAGGGTTGCCAGGTCGCCAAACCTAATTAGCCGGACAGACTAGCCAGTTTGGCCGGACATTTGGGTAGAAAGGCCGGACACCCTACATTATTGAGGATTTTGGCTCAGTATTAATAGGTACGACAAAAATATTGTATGTAAAATCAAGCTTTTTGGTAATACCGACAGAGCGCAAGAGAGCGGGCCACGCTCGGCGCTCGCTCGTTTGCGAAATATAAAAAGCCTAACAAAAGCCGGACAGGCCGGACACCGTTTATTTTGGCCGGACACGCAATCGAAAAGCCTACCTATGTCCGGCTTTATCCGGACGCCTGGCAATCCTACTCATGACTGATATTTCAAAAAAAAAGCAGCCGTACATTTTGGGTGAGTAGGTGTTGGTGTGTGGTGCTGGCCTGTGGTGTGGCCCTAGAATAGCACCAACCCATCTCTTCCCGTGGGTGTCGTAAGAGGCGACTAAGGGATTAAAAACACCAGAGGATGGGCAGCAGCATCTTTCCGCGTACTATGCCATCACACTGCGATCGCCAACCCGCCTGCCAAGCGTGGCGATTACGGCAAAACCCCCCACGGATAAAATCCTTGGGGGAGGCCTTTGTCCAGCAGTGGACGTCTTTAGGCTGAGAGAGAGAGAGAGAGAGGTGTTGTAAAATAGTATGGAACAGCAGATTTCAGAGTCTGTCCCATACAAAGAGTTGCTCATGCTAGCCTATGTCTTTTATATTTCTATCTGCATATTGATGTGTTTTTTACATGACTGACCAAAAAAGGAGTGTTATGTTTTTAGGATTCATGTATGTATGTATGTAAGTAAGTTTCTTTATTCCACCATAAGTCCTGAACGGCTTAATAGATTTTGACGTGAGAGGTATTTTTAGATTCCTTGCATTCCTCCGAGTGACATAGGCTATGTGAAGTCAGTCATGTTTTGTTTTTTTAATAATTAGCTTGTGTTTCAGATGATTTGGAGCCGTGGAAAGAAGCTTTGTGCGGGGTGGTGTGCGAGCTGTTGTCTAACGGCGCACACGCAGACGCGGTGGATTCTGAGGGAGTTACGCCTCTCTTGTTCTCGTGTGGGAGTAAGTCTAATAAATACCTACTATTTTTGTTATTTATTTAAGTATTTATTTAAAACTTTATTGCATACAATTGAGAGAGATTTTTTAAATATAGCCGGTTAGGGCCAACTTTTTCGCTTACCATATATTGCTTAAGTTTTTTGGGACAGGACAGGCAGTTTTGCATAGTGTGGGGCCAATGTTAATCTTTAGTTTTAATCTTTCCATATCTTCGTCATGTTGTCCTTAAAATGTATGTACCTTTTTTGTGTCAATAAATATATTTGTATTTGTATAGAAGAAAAAAAGAGCTTGCTTACCATCAGGCAACCCGCAAGCCTACTATTCTATAAAAAAAATACAACAGTCAACCATTTGTCCAAACAGAGAGTAGTAAGGTATTTTTAAATTCTCACACTCTTTTTATTTTATACTTTTAAGTACTATTATTATAAATGATTATGATTATTACCAGAAAAAAAAGTTTAGAAAAAAGTCATATCTGGGGGTCTAAAAAGGCCGCTTTCACAAATCAGAATTTGATTCATTTTCTTTTAACTAAATGTTTAAAAATGAACCTTCTGCATGGTCGTATAAGGTCTTCTTTTGTTAAGATTGCCTTTTTAAAACCTGGGGATCTAACTTAACTCCTATTGATGTGCCGTTGTCGAAATTTTTAAAGAACATGCGAAAACATTTTTTTTGGAAGTCCCTAGAAAATTCCTAAAAAACCGAGAATTTTCGGAAATTTGAGAACAAGAAATTTCTCGACGGCACATCGCAAGTCCCTCTACTAAAAAGCTTGCCACTAGTACAACTGAGCTATACTTTCCATCAGCGCCAGCAGAGAGTATCGTCCACTCAGCGTACCGGCCGCGGCTGACCTGCCTCGCTGCACTCGCACTCGCTCGCCACGGCGCCAAGTACCACCCCGACCAGGTAAGTAAATAAATAAATATATACGAACGTAAGTAAGTTCCGAGACTTGTGTTATGGGATGCTAACTCAACGATAGGTACTATATTTTATAACTAGTCGTTCGCTGCGAACGTAGACCTCGCGACTATTAAAATACAATATTTATTTTCACAAAAAATTAAATATCTCAAAAACGGCTGGACCGATTTTGATGCCCAACGAACTTGAAAATTCTATTAACCATTCCTACATATATTCCAACTTTCATCAAAATCGGAACAACGGTTCGAGAGTTATCGCGGAACAAACATACATACATACATACATACAAACAATGTGTTTTTCGCTCCAACTTGAATTATAGCCCTCGCTCGCTTCGCTCGCTCGGTCAACAAACTAGCCACGCCCCGGGGCTTCGCTTCCGTGGAAATTTTCGGATAAAAAGTACCCTATGTGCTTTTCCCGGTATTTATCTACTCGTATACCAAATTTCACCGCAATCCGTCCAGTAGATTTTGCGTGATTGAGTAACAAACATCCTTACAAATTCACACATTTACATCCAAGCTTTCGCATTTATTATATTAGTAGGATATATACGGACGAATCGCATTTATAATATTAGTTAGGATTAGGATACATTTATAGATAAACATCCAAGACCCAGGTCAATCTGAAAAAGATCATTTTCCATCTTGACCCGACCGGGGATCGAACCCGGAACCTCCGGTGTGGCCGTCCGGCGTGATGACCGTTAGGCCACGGAGGTCATCATATAGATGAGGTAGCCATAATTTCTACTTCTATAATAACAAATTTTAATTGCAGGTACCGCGGGATCTTCATGCCTTCCTAACGATGCACGGCGTCACAGCAATGCAATAGAAACAAACACCATTTTATTATCATAAGTTGTAAGTTTAATTTATCAGACTTATAAATTTATGTCGCCGATATAGACTTTGAGATTACATGTCAAAGCAAAGCCAACTCTATTGCCATAGACTTAGGTTGAAGTTTCAACTAGTGATGATACCTTGCTTACTTACTTACATTTTGCAATGTAGATACGACAGAAAAATATTCTTTGACGTAACTTAATAAGGTTAAATATTGACTGTATCCTATCTGGAAGCTATTTGAAATGATCTCAAGCTATTTAAAACCAAATCGGCAATAAATTTAACTTCGATTTTAAGTCGGAATGTGCCTCGGGCATAGTATATTGTTCGTTCATCTTATGACACAAAATACTGTAAATAGAAAATGTTATATATGTATTTTATCGACTCAAAAGTCAGAAATTAATATTTATTCGAATATTGAAATAAACGTGGTTGAGGGTTTTCAAATGCCTCCCATCAGATGCACTAACGTTTGAGGTGCTGTGTTGTCATTGGTCAAAAATTTGACAGCTGTCAAATACAAATGACACTTGGATTTCGTAAACAACTGGCCTGGTGGGAGAACGAATTCAAATGACCTGAATACTTACCTGAAACTTTTCGTAAATATTCTCGAATATTATGTGAATATAATAAATATAACTTATAATACCTGAAACCTTTTCCTAAATATTCTCGAATATTATGTGAATATAATAAATATAACTTATAATGGAATCAATCAGATTTGTAAACTATTGTTCATAGATTGAATCCATAGACATCTGAATAATTACAATACAACAAAAATGCTGTAATTTATATGAAAATGAATATCGCTCTCACACTTACTAAAAAACAAGGTACGTATACAGCATAACATATGGGGGCTATCGTGTTAAAATATTCCACTAGGTGTGCACCTACGAGTGACATTGACAGCATTGTACCATCTGACAGGTGTCTGCCCAGACACCTGTCAGATGGTACAATGCTGTCAATGGCGATGTGTCAAAATCAAATGACAGTATGGTACCATTGACAGGACCACAGTAGGGCCAACTAGTGGTCGTAGGGTAAGGTTGCCTTAGTCGTACCACTTCAGGAAAAATCACTATAATTTCTATTATAATTTAAATAAAACAAAAATCTTTGCACATATAAAATCTTCGTTTATTAACGTAACAGAAAAAATTGATAGACATTTATAAATCTCTTAATAAAATTGTGTTCTTAACATTTTACAAAAACCTTCCTTCGGTACGATTAAGGTAAACGGCTGCCTTAATCGTACTACGTATAGCCTAAGTCGTACTTCGAGTAATTATATCTTATTTCAAGTAAAAGACATTTGACAATTAAAAAAATGCGTAGACTTATATGCAACTAGATCAATTTCAGTCTTCTTCATTATAATAATAATAGTTAAAAGTACTAATTAAAAGAAAAATATTTCCATAACACCTAAGTCGTACCAGTAAAATTTTGGAATTTTCTACAGGTACGACTTAAGCAGCGGGGTGCACAAAGTTATAAATCAAAATTAATTACATAACCTAAAAACCGTTTAGCGTTTGACCTTACTCACATCAATCAGAAAACACTACAAAAATAATCAGGAATGAGAAAAATAATTATTTTATGACTTACGACTGACGTAAAAATATTAGTGATAACTGTGCAAAAACTTACTTTTTCATTATTTTTCGATCGCGAAATCCAACAAGCCGCCACGTGTTATTGTTTACCCGTGCGACTGAGTAGAACCATTTTGCACCGCTAGATGTCATCTTTTCAAGACGAGTGCGCAGATATCGACGTGGTACGACCTTAGCGCTGGTACGACTAAGGCAACCTATTTAATTTTTAGATTTCCGTCATTGTATCTTTAGTATTTTTTCATAAATATGTATAAATAGTTGTGTCAAATGATCGTAATGCTATTTATTGAACACAGGGTCCGTATGTGTTCAAAATGACAACTAAATATTTTCTAAAGAAGGCTCAAATTATATAATTATATGAAAATATATCGAAAACGAATCGTAGGGGACGACTGTTGTGATAAAACATAGATATATAATATATTTTAATGTAAGGTTACGTAGTAAGAATACCGCTAGATGCGAAGGGTCATTCGAAAAGTGTGTAAGATTGGTACCGTGGTATGTTTTTCCGAAAATCTATACGTACTGACTGTCAGATTGGTAAACTGTGGACACTATCAGACTTAGAAATGTTACACTTGCTGTTGACTTATTTCAAAATACATGGGAAGGCGCGTGTTTTGGACGTTTTACATACAGTGGCGTAGCGAGAAGGGGGGGGGGGGGGGGCATAATTAGTCCTTCCGATAAAAAAACCATCCTGTGTATTTTCAACCATTGATACGAAGTTGAAACAAAATTTAAACCAGAGTGAATAGGCTGCTTCTGGGTAAGCTCGCTACATCGTAGACCTCATCTCTGTCCTCGGGCAAGATTGTGGTCAAGAGCAAACCCATCTTTAATAAAAAAAAGCATGCGTCTTCTAAATGAGGTGCGAAATATTTTAACGATCAAGTAACAATAAACAACAGTTATGACCGACAGTCACATTTTAATGATATTTCGATTAGCGTCCGTTTGTTATTAGATTTGATGTTGTAGGCATATATACGCACAATATATGTAAGAAACAAAAACCATGGTTGCTTGGTTCCAAAAGAGGAGCCTGGCTAAAACATGATGGTGTAGATAAAATTTATTTTCATTGCTTATTTGCTCAGTAAAGAAAAAACATGTCTTTTTTATTTTTTAACACTGCCTTAAATTCATGAAGAAAACTCGCTTATTAGCAGAATGATAGGCCTATATTATATTTAAAAAAATCAAAGAGACTAATGTTATAAGTATATAAAAAAATCTTAATTTGTGTGTACTAAACATTTCATGGAATTGAAGTCTTTTAAAAATTTAAAGCATTTTTGACAATCTTTAGTACCTACCATGGTTATATTAGTAAAATTAACTCCAAGGTTCATGCAGTTACCAGTTTTATTACATCAATTAATGTTTTTGGGCCCATAATTTTAAAGCCATATGAATTATATTGTTATCATTTGTTTAGGAGGTTTAGGAACTAAAATTCTAGTCAGAGGCTTATATTTGTTTTATATAGATTTGTAAATATTGTTATTTTTAAGTTCAGAAATTATTGTATAATGATGCCTTAGTTTATTTCTAATTTATAAAATTTAAGTAGTGATGATTTATAATATATAAAAAAATCGAAATAAAAAGGATCTAATTTTACTATAACTTCATTTATTTTGTTACAATAAAAATAATGTATGATGTTGTCTGTACTTACCTAAGATGTACCTGGTTTACGTACAATCATGCAAGCAATATTTTAGTGGTAGTAATTATTGATAATTACTTAGTAACTATATTTTTTCTACTAAACTGTTCTATTTCTTATAGTCAAATGGCGTTATTTTGAGGAGACAATTTTTTATTAAATTTCATTTGAAAAATATGAATTTATTGCATATTTTGTATAAATCGGCAAAGAAAAGCATTATTTTTGACAGTAAATTGTTAAAAGTCAGTGAAATTGCTACCAAATGTTACCACGCTGATCGCGTTTATGAAAAAAAATTCTATGATGCCAATTTTTTCCGTTTTATTTTGTGAGTTCATAATTAAAAATTCATGTGTGCCAAATTATAATGCAAAAATTGTTTATGCTTTTGACTTTTGCGTTAAGACACGGACTGCTAAAATTATGTGTGATAACACTGTAATGCAATTATAGGAAAAATACTTATACTTATACCTATTAAAAAGCCCAAAAATTGATAATTACATATGTGTTTACTTGAAATTTAACTCTGCTTCGCTATTCAGAATTAAATAACAAAATTAAATTTAAATGTAAAACTTTAATAGTAGCTTTAACCGTTTACGACATAGAATCGTAATGAGTAGACCAATAAAATAAAAAAATAGAAACTATTTTTATCTGTAAATACTCGGAACTTTTTTTCATACCTCTCAAACTATTGTATAATGCTACCATAACATAGAAATTAATATTTTTGTGTCCTCACATTTGATAGACATCTATATCAATTAATAGAAATAATATCAATTTTAAAATTACGAAAATATATTCTCAACAATCAATGGAGAGAAATGTTTTTTTTTTTTATTTAATCCTGTCATTAAATGTGTAAATAAGATTATTACTTATCTGTCCGAATAAATATAGCGATATTTTTGTCAAACGATAGACAAATAAAATGTTATATTGACTAATGTATTGTTTTAACTTGTATTAAACGTACCTACTTCCGTTCTATTTACGTGCATTGATACGGATAAATAACACTGGATTTCGATAGATCATGCAATTAATTGTTAGCAAGATGTATTTTAATTCGGTGACTTTTAATGTCACCGTCTGAAGAATTACCTAATATCCGAACGTTTTTTTTTTCTTTGTTAATATTTAAGTATAATGGACTAGCTTTTGCCTGCGTTAATTTCCCACGGGAACAGTGCTTTTTCCCGGGATGAAAGGTACCCTATGTCCTTCACAGTACTTCTATGTGTATGCAAAGTTTCAGGAAGATTGGTTCAGTAGATAAAGCGTGAAGAGGTAACAAACAAATAAACTCACTTTCGCATTTACAATATTAGTTAGGATTAGGATATTTACGAAATACTTAGGTATATACCTACCTAAATAGTATAGGCAAACGATATTTTTTCTGGGAATCTTGTGTAACATTGTTTTTATCTCTTTGCTGTCTTCACACGGATGTTCATTGTCGATTAGTTGTGGTTTACACTTGAATGCAGCTCATTCTAGTCTTACAATTTGCATGGCGTCCAATTAGGCTTAGTGAGAGCGAAAAAAGTTGTAAGCAAATATTCGGTAACGATTTATGAACACAAAAATTGTTAGCGCCATTTTTAACAGTGTGCTTTTAAAAAATTCCTAGGTGCAAAATCTAATATTGTAAATGCGAAAAATTATACTAGGCTTAACCGCTAAAGTGGAATTTTAATATTGATATCCTTGATGATTTTTCGCACCATTTTATGCAACATGTACACATTTTTACACACTCAACGAGCCTAATAGATTTTTTCGGAAATTTTTACGAAACAACCTCACAGGTCTGAGTTCTGGTCGCAACTAATGAAGCAATCTCATTTATATGTGCAAAAGCATGGGGGTTGCTTTAGAATGGATTAAACTGATTTTTAATATTTTTTTAATTACAACAGATTTGTTGTTATTTGAATTTATTTGTGTTGTTCTCATGTGAAGCAGTGTGACCGTTTTAAAATTTGACAAAATATCAAAACATAGTGCTGTCAGTACTAAAATATACTAAAAAGCAAAATTCAAAAATACCAAAATTGTACTAACATTTTTTTCAGAAATATGCTACATAAAACACACATTTCAATAAAAAATCCGAATAATCTTTGCAAAATTTTACCGGACGAGCAAAAAAAAAAAAGGACGCGTACGGTACAATATTGTGCGGAGGAGCAAAAGAAGGAAGCGTACGGGTTTGTTTCAAGGAAAAAGGGGAAACTATCTTGGAAATATTCACGAGAACGGAAAAATTTCTTAAAAACCCGAGGAATTCCGAAATTTTCAACGGAAGAAATTTTCGGGAGGAGGGAGAGAGGGGTTTTTACGTGAAAACACGCGAAAATACCAAAAAAAAAAACCAAAATAGACAAAATAATTAAAATTCTACCAATATTATACTAAAATTTGGTTAAGTACTAAAATTATACTAACATCATTCTGAGATGCCCCAATTATACTAAATTAGTACCTACTGAAAATACCAAAAACGGTCACACTGATGTGAAGTGAATTTGTAATTCTTAATGAGAATAAATGATCTTAAACCTTATTTGAGTTCTCTTTCCTTTTCACAAATTTACTAAAATTATAACTCTGAAATGCATTTTTATTTTGGGGCCAAGTCGGGTCTGGCGCTTCGGTGGCCGCTGCCGCGGCACGCTCGCTTCGCTCGCTCGCCTCGCGCATTTTGGTTTATGTAGGTATAACCCAACGCTCGTCGCTTCACTTCTCGCAATCTATACCTACTACCTTTTTCAGCAAGGTCGCTTTTGAGTTTAATCCATTCTAAAGCAAACCCGGGAACCGAAGCATAGTATATTTACATGTTCTCTTCTGTGACTTACAATTTTTTTTTATTTCCTTGTCAAAGTTAAAATACCCAAAAAATTTAAGAAGAGCCCAGCCCATTGCAACCTCTTGAAAGTAAACGTCTTTCTTTTGTTGTCGACTCTACACACTATCGTACCTACCAAGCAGCTTTAATTACCCGCCAAAATATAAACTATTGTAGATGCGGAATGTCAACAAAGCGACGGATGCACGCACATCAAAAGAGGAGTAATGATAATCACTATTACCTAACAAAGACACATCTGGAGGGGCTACGCGAACTTTGCCAGGGAACACTTTCAGTTTCTACCGCAGACTGGCTTCGTAAACGCGTCTTATGCAACACACGTCTGCTCGGCCCGCATTCGTATGACACACTTTTTACCGATAGCCGGCTATCCAAATAATTAAAACCGTATTTTTAAAACTCTCAACCAATTATTCTGATGTAATCGTAAAATAAAATTCTCGTTCGAAGTTTTGAACTCTCGCAATTTTTGACAGAAAATCGATTAAATTATTCGCGCCTTTTCTCCGGAGCGCAAGTTTCGAAATTCAAATTTCGTGGAAGACAAGAAAATTATCAGCCAGTAATATTTTAAGTATTTCCGAATGTTGTTGTGTTGCCATTGGTGTTAATTTTCAAAAATTAATAATCATGTGTAGAACTCATTGTTTTATTATTTGTGCTTTAGTGTGAAGTGTGTGGTCAGTGAAGTTACATTTTGGAGACACCATCTGTCGCAAAGTAAGTTTCTACATATTAACATAACATTTAAAGTGAAATATATTATAATTTACTAGCTTTTGCCCGCGGCTTCGCCCGCGTGAATTTCCCACGGGAACAGTGCTTTTTCCCGGGATAAAAAGTAGCCTATGTGCTATTCCAGGTCATTATCTACCTCTGTACCAAATTTCATCGAAATCCGTCCAGTAGATTTTGCGTGATTGAGTAACAAACATCCTCACAAACTCACAAACTCACAAATTCACAAACTCACATCCAAACTTTCGCATTTATAATATTAGTATGGATTAACAACTAATAGTCTTTTAAAATCTAATTCGGTGGAATTTCGTTCAGCGCGTAAATTCTACTTCGGTAGAGTCTATGCGCCTAGTATAGAGCCTTCACGTAATAATGCTGTAACATATAATTTATTTTATAAATTACTAATTATCTATTCTGTATGTATCCCTCATAGGCGATGGGCTAGCAACCTGTCACTATACCTGAATCTCCATTTCACCAGAGAGCCCACTATTCAACTAAGCGTCGCCTTCGAATCTCACGACTCTTGGCTCTGTCTCCCCCTAAGGGATAAAGACGTGATTCTTGATTCTATGTATGTATCCTATACTTTAAACGAGCAATACTTGTATATTGTAATTGGTTTCTCCGAAACGGTTATAACGATTTTGACAATTTTTTGTATTTAGATACGTAAGTACCTAGTCTTTTACAAGTTATTACGAGTAAATTTAATCTAGGTAAGCGGATAGGTAGAAGGTTACAGAAGGTAAACACATTTTAGCGAACCCTATATTCAAATTTAAATAAAACTCTCCCACCCATTTAAAGTAATGAGGGATTTTCCGAGACCCAAATTAAAAAAAAAATAGTTCCAGATGACTTCATAGATTAAGCAAAGGCAAGAGAAAAAGTTCCATACAAAAAGCATAAATTCACGGGATTGGCATTTAAAAAAAAACTTCTAAAAAAACATCTAAAAAGTATCAATATTGTGATTTGTGCAACTGTCAAATTGTTAGGTGATTTTTTTTCTGGTACAGCCATTATTACAACTCGGCTTTCAATAAAACTCCATCTTTTGAGATTTTTTTATACTGATTTTTTTTTCTTAATTAGCTGTCAGAAAATCGCTCATTATATCAATCGGTACCTAAACCTGCATCAAATTACTTTCTCTGTTATACCCGAATTCGCGGGAAAAAGAAATTGGTCACGTCTTTTAAGTGGTCTACCGCAATGGGTACTATTGTTCTGGCTTTCTTGATTAAACGTTCCCAAGTAAATAGTTTCATAACTCGTAACTGATTCGCCGCATAATTTGACGGGAGCTGCGGGTAGTTCGTTGCTTCTGGCATTTCTTCTCAGCAGTGGTTGTTCCGAAATGCTAGTAGTTTGTAGCTTTGAGACATAATAAACTTTGATTAAATAATTAGTTTTTGACGTGAAAAAGAGCCTTTGAAGGCCAAATTTCAATAAATAATTTTTTATTTTAAGCCTGGTGTACACTGATAGAATAGAGGCTATAGAACTATACCAATTTAAACACTACCTATAAAGGTAAGTAGTGTATAAATCAATTGAACTTAAGTATTCCATTTAGTTGCTTTAGCTAATGAGTTAACGTACTGTTTTCTAAAGAGCGGATACATCTGTTAAATGAGACAAACCAAATAAAAAGTAAATTATCATGGAATTATAGCTCAAATGCAGTTTCATTTCTTGGCATGTGCATTAAGATACTATCTTTGATTATTATCAAAGTAACTAAAATGAACAGAATGAGTTTATGGTATCGACAACCCTATTCTAAATCCGACGCGTATGCTGAGGATAGCGATGTGCCACTGAGAAATTTCCTGTTTCCGAAAATTTCTTCCCTTGAAAATTTCCGGAAATTCTCAGAAATGTTCATTGTTTTTAGGCAAATTTTCCGTTCTCGAGAATATTTCCGATAAATTTCCAAGAAACTTTCCGCTGTTTCTTTCGAATTTTCGGAAACGGCACATCACTAGCTAAGGCTGCAAGCGCTTTGATGACAGAGAGGATATTTGTATTTTTTGTTTAATTAACCAAGTGGATAATTTATAGAAGACCTACGTCGACCTTAAAATGTCTGTCGATGTCGACAACCCTTATCTAAATAGCAGAGAAGGGATTCTCACGCAGATAATTAAGTGACAGTTATTCCCAAACTGCTCGGCTCTCAAATGTCTAATTTGTTGTTCTTTGAGAACACGACTTTTTAAATTGAGATTAAAACTACTATTGTTTCCATGTCTGAGAAAAAAATCGGTTATTATTGAACATGCTTTCTTTATTTTGTATGAAAACAGTAAGTAAGTAAAAATTTATTGTACCAAAAAAATAAGGATTGTAACATTGTAACTTAATATACCTATAGGTAATACGTACAATAGGCGGCTTTATCGCAAGTGCAATCTCTTCCAAGCAACCTTAGCGAACAGGAACGAATAGTACTTCTTTCCAACTATTTTAAATCTCCAAAATTAAAGATTATTCTAAAATTACAGAGAAAATCTTATAACAATTCAAAATCGTAACCTTTTGTTATTTGAGGTTTCATTCTACCCGTGTACCAAATTTCATCGAAATCCATCAATTAGTGCTTATTTGCGTGAAAGAGTAAAAACAAATCGATTTTCAAACTTTCACGTTTAGGTATAATATTAGTAGGATTCTAGCCATAGAAATATTAAAATCGTTTGCGATTAAAAAAAAAATAATTATTAGGTAAGTCACTGGCCAGTTTTGAAGAATTTTGCGTTGGAGGATAATATGGCGATAGTAAAAAAGTTAAATAAAAGATCCGTAAACTTGTTTATGTGAAGGCGTAATGAGGAGACAGACTTTTAAGGAGTCCGAGGAATATGTGGGCACTGATTTTGCGTGATAAAAATAAAATTGTGAGACTTGATATTTTTAGTATCTGCCTACATTGTGAAAAAATATAGAGTTTTTTATATATTTCCTTTTTGTTTTGATACGTCGTCTTTCAACTCCTTGTGTGTTTTCTACTTTATGTAGAAAGTTTGTTTGTTTGTTTGTAAACTCTTTATTGCGCATACACACAAGAAAAATACAAAACATAAACAAAAAGAGAGGCAAAAGTTTCTGTCCTCGGACAAGATTGTGGTCAAGAGCAAACCCATCTTTAATAAAAAAAAAAAAAAAAAAGTAAAAAAAAAAGAAAAAGGAGGAAAGTTTTTGAAACCAAGGCGTCTGTGATGGATAAATGTTTTAATCTGTACCTTGATCAATTAAACTCAACTATGTTTTTATAAGGTTTGATATTGTGTGATTTATTTATAATTTCCGGACAGTGTACATTGTTTTCTATTTGAATCTCATAACAGCGTTTTGTTCCACTAAACAAACACGACATCTTCAGAAGTGAAGTCGAGAAGAGTAAATATCTGATTTTATTGGTAGTTAACTATTAGTTGTTTCTAGTAATTTATATACCTTGTTTGTAATATAATGGGTGAAACTAAACGCAGGCGTTTCCTATTGTCGCCGCCAGGCGTTCGGGGTTCTCACATTGCTCGCGAAAAATGGCGTCGCGGACGGTCGCCTTTTGTCCTGACATATCGGTTTGATTTTAATACGCGGAGAGGTCTCGCGTCTTTTGCTTGTTAACTAGTTTGAGTTATATTTGTGAATTTCCTGTTTGCTAAATAACTATTGAATTGTGTTTGTGTAACCCGTTATTGTGACTTTTTCCTGTGAGATGTGACGCGTGGCTGGTCGCTCACATCTACCTGCTGCCGAGTCAACCTTCGGGAAGAAATCTAATTATTTTTTCTGGGGAAAAGAGATCTCGGGGTAGGTTGGGTGTTTAGGGACCGCATCCCCCCTTTCCGAAGACACTCAAGATTGGATCCGAAGAGCAGAAGATTAAGTTTGGTAAGTGACCCTTGGGTTTGTGGGTGGTTGTAGCTATTAAGTTAGGTTTAATATACAGGGTTCTGTAGTTCCCGTTGTAAACTACAGTGGTAGCAGACTGCGTATAGGTTAGGTTAGGTTAGTCGGACAGACGTAGTGTCGGGTCGAGGTTTTTTACCGGTATTTTTTTTACCCGGTAAATTTTTCGGTACCGAACCCTCCCGCCCTTTCGTCTGCCCGGAATCTCTGCGCCACAACTTCTGGTAGCAGAGCGTAGTTTATCTACCCTCTATTTGTTCGTTTGTAAAAAATAATTAATTGTTTGTAAAAATTATTAGATTTTTCTTAGTTTGTTTGTATAAGAATATTTGTAACCTTTTTTGTATTTGTTTGCGGTTTGTACCGTGCGTTCCGGGTTTGTGCCATTCTCATACCTACCGCGGTTCTTCGTGTAGTTGTTTGATTTTGTTGTTTTTTATTTACCTTCTGTTATTTTTTGTTTGTGACTTGACGCGATGGCGAAGGTCTCCAATGCTAGGGCGACACTCGCCAACGAATTGAGATGGTTTGTGACGGCCGGAGGACTCCTGTCCCGGAAGGACAGGGAGGGCGCCACACTGCTAAGAGCGGATCACCTCCACTCACGATTGAGTAGCGCGGAAGCGGCCATGGTGGTGCTTACCGAAGCCGAACTTGCCCCGGAGGTCTACGCAGGGCACATGGCGGACATGGACCAGATCCTGAGTCTGCACGATGATATCGCGGAGGCGGCGACCGCAATAAGGGCGAGACAGGCTGGCGGACCAGCCCCTCGCACACCTGTTAGACAGGAAGGACCAGCGGTTACTGGTCGGCTCCCCACCCTTCAGCTGTCCCACTTTGGGGGTAGGATGGAGGAGTGGGTAGCATATAAAAATATGTTTGAGTCCCTGGTCGTAGCACGACAGGATTTGTCGAAGGCCCAGAAGATGGCATACCTCCTCTCCACTCTTGAGGATGAAGCGCGGTCGCTCATCCAGCACCTCCGGGTGGAGGACGACCAGTACGATACGGCTTGGGAGTTATTGAACTCCCGCTACCAAAACTTACGTTTGTTAGCGGATGCGCACGCCGCACAGTTGATGGCCCTGCCCAAGGTGGCCAACAGGGCACAGTTGCGCCTGCAGTTGCTCACGCCCGTTACAGTGGCCTGTAACGCGCTCCGCACACTGGGGCTGCCGGTGGACCAATGGTCTTTTTTGTTGGTGCACATTGTATTGGGAAAATTGCCCAATGACATCCGCTCGCGGTTTGAGCGCGAAAATGCGGAGCGGGATAGCACCACCCTACCAACATTCACTGACTTGGTGAAGTTTTTGGAGTTTGAGGCACGGGCCGCTGAGAATACCATGACGGACTCAGCGCCATCCAGAGCGCCTGAACGTAGGCCCTTGGAACCCTCATGGAGAGGTAAGCCCCAACAGGGACGGCAACCGCCACCGCGTGGAGCTGGTGTGCGGGTTGCACACACGGCAGCAGTCGCGAGGGACGCGGACTGCCTGCAATGTGGTCGGATGGGCCACAGCCTGCTGCAATGCAGGGACTGGCAGAGGCTGCCAGTACAAGATCGGCGCCGCATGGCAAGGCGGCATGAACTTTGCTTCTACTGTTTGGGCGGTCACTATGCACGTGACTGTCCCAGGGCCATACCATGCAGTGCATGCCGTGGGCGGCACCACGCGATGCTTTGCATGAACCGGAACGGGGATGGCCCCCGGTTGTTGAGGCAGGGGTCCCCTATGGGCGGGGGCGCTCCTGCGCGAAGCCCTCCACCATCGGACGGAGGACGCGGCTTCGCTCGTCGCACCCCCCCTCGGGAGGGGGGTCGCGTGCCTGCGCGGGTCTTGGCGGACCGGGACCACGCGCCCCAAGGTCATGGCCAGTATGTGGCTGGCCAGGCCCCGGATAGGGCCCCCATGGGCGGGGGCCCTAGATCGGACGTGAGAGTGGGGACACCCCCCTCCACGCGGGTTACCAATACCCAACACATGCAGCCGCAGCGGTTTTCTCCGCCGCTGCACGAGTACCCACGGCTGGAGTACCACCCGCCGTACCATATGTATGGCCGGGCCGCGGGTTATGCCCCCCCTCAGATAGGGATGTGCACTCGCCCGCCATATTATCCGGGTCAGTGGCGCGCCCCTGGTTTGGAGAGAGTGGGGAGCCCGTAACTAGCTTGCTCCCTTGCTGGGACAGAGCCGCGGACGGTTCTGCTCCCTACCGCGGTGGTCCGCGTATGGGGTCGTGGGGGAGAAGCCATTAATTTGACAGCTCTGTTGGACTCAGGGGCTCAAAGCAGTTTGGTTACCACTCGAGTGGCACACCAGTTAGGTTTAGTCGTGGAAGACTCGCCTGTGCCACTTCTTGGAGTTGGTGGCATACAAGTGAAGTGTCTGACGGGCCAGACACTTGTCACCTTTTCTTCGCTGAAGTCCTCCACAATGAGGATCACGACTTCGGCTATGGTAATGGATACCATTGCGGGTTGGCACCCCTCGACAGACATACCGCCGGGTGTGTTGTCTTTGGTTTCGGGTCTGGATTTGGCCGACCCCTTTGTTTTTCATCCCGGCCCAGTGGACTTGCTCCTGGGCTCGGACGTATTGGGTTGGATTTTGTTGGGTACTCAGAGAGCTCTGGGTTCGTCTTCACTGATGGCAGTGTCTACTATCTTTGGTTTCGCCCTGATGGGCCCTGTGTTTGATAATAGCACCGTGGAGGAGCCACCGGTCGTCGCATCAGCGTCCTTGGCCAAGACCATGCAAAGGTTTTGGGAGGTGGAGGAGCCACCTATGAGTTCCAGGATGGATCCGGAACACGCTGAGTGCGAAGCCCTTTTTCGATCGACCACGGAGAGGTTGCCCTCCGGTCGGTTTGTAACTAGGTTACCTTTTGTTGCCTCTCGTCCTAGCCTAGGGCAAAGTAGGGCGCTTGCGGAGAAACGACTGCTGTCCATGGAGCGACGTATGCAGCGTGACCACGTACTTCGCGATAAATATATTGAATTTATGCGCGAGTACGAGGATTTGGGTCACATGTCTCCGGCTCGAGTTGATTGGAGCTCAACTGAGCATTATTTTTTGCCCCACCACGCGGTGGTGAAGGCCTCAACGGGCAAGTTGCGGACTGTCTTTGATGGGTCCGCACCCACTTCGAACGGAGTTTCGTTGAATATATGTTTGCATTCAGGTCCCAAATTGCATAGGGACATAATTGACATCATCTTGAACTTTAGAAGACATCAAGTGGTTTTTGGTGCGGACATCCGGATGATGTTCCGCCAGACAGTCATACATCCTGAGGACAGGCGATTCCAGTTGATACTCTGGCGTGAGCGCCCTGAGGATCCTGTGACGGTGTATGAACTCAACACAAACACGTATGGTTTGAAATCTAGTCCCTATATCGCCATCAGATCATTGCTTGAATTGGCAGAGCGGGAACGGATCCGCTTTCCCCGTGGGGCTTCCGTGCTGTCACGTGACTTGTATGTCGATGATGTCTGCACCGGAGCCCAAAGTATTGAGGAGGCCCTCCTACTGCGGGATGAATTGATTGAAATATTGAAAACGGGTGGCTACGAGCTACGTAAGTGGTTGTCCAATGAGCCTAGAGTTCTAGAAGGGATCCCGGAGGATCACCAACAGAACCCTCACCTGTTTGAGGATGTAGATGATCCCAACAGGATAGCGGTGCTGGGCATGCAGTACCAGCCGCTAACCGATATTTTCACATTCCAAGTGGACTTGGAAATACCAAAGGTCTGGACTAAGAGAACGGTGTTGTCAGTAATAGCTCGTATGTTTGATCCAAGCGGTTGGATCAGTCCAGTAATATTCTCTGCGAAGTGTCTTCTTCAGAGACTTTGGACTTTGGGCGTCTCGTGGGACGAGCCGCTGTTTGGTCCTCCATTGGATGATTGGCTCGAGTTGTTTTCATCGATTAAGGAAGTCAATCGGATTGCCTTGCCTCGTCGAATATTGCCCCCCGGGAAATATCGAGCCAGCCTGCATGGCTTTTGTGACGCGTCGGAGCGAGGCTACGCCGCGTCAGTCTATATGCGGACAGTTGACGCCGATGGCCGGGTCAATGTCTCGCTCTTGTTAGGGAAGAGCAAGGTCGCCCCCATCAGGACTAGGCTGACTATTCCCAAGCTTGAGTTGAGTGGAGCTCACCTTCTCTCTAAATTGTTGCATCACGTTGCCAGTGAACTGGCGGCCACGGTCGAGATACGAGACATCTTCGCCTGGTCGGATAGCCAGGTCACGCTTGCATGGTTGCGCGCGGCCCCACATACCTTGGAGGTTTTTGTTGGAAACAGGGTTTCCCAAATTCAAAATATTGGAATTGATATAACATGGAGACATGTGCCGGGAGAGCTTAACCCAGCGGACTGTGCTTCCCGAGGTTGTACGGCACCAGAATTGGTGTCACACCCGCTCTGGTGGGGTCCAGAGTGGCTGATGGGATCAGAAACTTCTTGGCCTGTCTGTCAGACAGATGTTACTTCTTTGAGTTTGACTGGGCTCCGTGTACATGCTGTAGTCGCTGAGACGACGTCGGAGCCGGATTGGCTACTTGCTCGGTATAGCAGCTTGGATAAGCTTCTGGGTGTTACCAGTTGGATTAAGCGTTTCATACATAATTGTAGAAACCCACAGGCAAAGCGGTTGGAGCCGATTGCAGGTGCAGAAGAGCGCCGGAGCGCATTGTTGCATTGGGTCCGTGTCGTGCAGACCGGACGGTTTGAGTCAGAGCTTCGTATTTTTCGCGACGGACGCGCTAAGTTGAAGGGCGCGGTCGCTCGTTTGAACCCGTACATCGACTCGGATGGGCTTCTTTCGGGTTGGAGGCAGGCTCCGGAAGGCGGATCTTCCATATGAGACTCGCCATCCTCTGTTGTTGCCCAAGGGCGGACCCTTGGTGCAGCTTTTGGTGTCTGATCGACACATTCGTAACGCCCATGCTGGGTGCAATGCTTTGTTGGCTATTTTGCAACGCGAATTTTGGATATTGTCTGCCCGAAGAGCAATCCGTAGTGTTCTGTTTCGATGTATTGCATGTTATAGGTTGAAGGCATCCACGATGCAACCACAGATGGGTGATTTGCCCGCTGATCGAATCCGACCTTCGAGACCGTTTGACGGCGTTGGAACCGATTTTGCCGGTCCCTTAGGCTTTCCCTTTCGTAATGCCCGTATTGTGAAGGGCTATTTGTGTGTATTTGTTTGTTTGGCCACCAAGGCTGTCCATTTGGAGGTGGTATCAGCTCTGACTACGGAGGCCTTCGTCGCCGCGTTGGATCGCTTTGTTTCGCGTCGAGGTCTACCTTCCCTTATTAGGTCGGATAATGGCACAAACTATAAAGGAACTGTAAATTATCTTAAGGATGTTTCTGTGTTTATTGATAAAAATTGTACTAGTTTAAGTCAAATTGCTGCTCAAAGGGGAATAACCTGGAAGTTTAGTCCCCCAAGTTGCCCCCATTGGGGAGGGATTTTTGAAGCGGCTGTGAAATCCGCAAAGACCCACCTCCGCCGCATTATCGGAGAAACGGCTCTAACTTTTGAAGAGCTGGCCACAGTGTTTTGTAAAGTTGAGGCGGTCCTCAACTCTCGTCCTCTCTGTCCGCTATCTCCAGATCCAAATGACTTGGAAGCTCTCACCCCTGGTCATTTTTTGGTGGAGGGCCTTTGAATGCCCTGCCCGAATACCCGTGGAAGGACGAACGCGTATATCGGTTGTCGCGTTTTCAAATGTTGCAGCAAATGAGCCAGGACTTTTGGCGTCGCTGGTCGCTTGAATATTTGCATTTGCTGCAGCAAAGAGTGAAGTGGACAGACAGGACTGAGCCTCCCAGGGAGGGTGATTTAGTATTGTTAAAAGAGGCAAATTTGCCCTCATTGCTTTGGCGACGAGCTCGCATATTACGTTTGATTCTTGGCGGAGATGGCACTCCGCGTGTGGCTGAGGTGTTGGTCGACGGTTCGATTTTAAGGAGAGGTGTGACCTCTCTCGCCCGCCTTCCCGTAGAGTAAGCTAGCGGTCTGCTTCTCAGACCGGGACGGGGGGATGTTTGTAATATAATGGGTGAAACTAAACGCAGGCGTTTCCTATTGTCGCCGCCAGGCGTTCGGGGTTCTCACATTGCTCGCGAAAAATGGCGTCGCGGACGGTCGCCTTTTGTCCTGACATATCGGTTTGATTTTAATACGCGGAGAGGTCTCGCGTCTTTTGCTTGTTAACTAGTTTGAGTTATATTTGTGAATTTCCTGTTTGTTAAATAACTATTGAATTGTGTTTGTGTAACCCGTTATTGTGACTTTTTCCTGTGAGATGTGACGCGTGGCTGGTCGCTCACATCTACCTGTTGCCGAGTCAACCTTCGGGAAGAAATCTAATTATTTTTTCTGGGGAAAAGAGATCTCGGGGTAGGTTGGGTGTTTAGGGACCGCATCCCCCCTTTCCGAAGACACTCAAGATTGGATCCGAAGAGCAGAAGATTAAGTTTGGTAAGTGACCCTTGGGTTTGTGGGTGGTTGTAGCTATTAAGTTAGGTTTAATATACAGGGTTCTGTAGTTCCCGTTGTAAACTACAGTGGTAGCAGACTGCGTATAGGTTAGGTTAGGTTAGTCGGACAGGGGGTGCTAAGTGCGGGAAACCTCCTCGAGTGCCTGGTCCCTTGAAGGCTTTAGCTTCTCACACTTGATCTTTCGGGATCCGGTGCGAGCGGCGGGCTGACAAGGGTTCCAGGACGGTGCACCCTGGGTGGCAGCCAATAACTCTCCGATATGCGGGGTCTTATTGGTTGCTGGCCAATGTCCTGCTGGTGGGAGCAACTCCCTCCTGTCTGCCTTCAGATGGTAAGTGGATGTAGCTCACGTTGTCGCGCGGCGGTCTTGGCTTCGGCCAGCGTCGGGAAACTCGTTACCCCAAACTGGGGCCGAGGGTGCTGTGCCATGGAGGCCAGTATCAAGAGGAAGACAACCTCAGAAAAAATAACCCCAATCCCAAGGTCGGGCGTGCCGAGGGGATGAATGGCGGGGGGGGAACCCCGTCCCAAGCGCCCACTGTGGAATAGTTGGAGTACAGGGACCTCACCCTTGGAAAAAAGGAAAACAATGTAACATGGCGTCTTCAAAGAAACAAATACCCCAGGAGGGTACCGGCCTGGCCGGAGAATCCCTCCCCACACCTTCGGGTGTGGGCTGCCCCACCGTATCTGGGGGGGGCACGAACCGCCATAGGGACGTAAGTCCCTATCTAACTTTAGAGTCGCAGCAAGATGCTGGCTCACTTTCGGACGCGTCCTGGGTGAGCGTAGAAAGCATGGTGGTCTCCGACGTGGAGATGGCTGAGCAGCGGTGCCGTAAAAGGCGCTGTAATGCTCAAGAAGAGTCGAAGGCTGGGTCTGACGGCGGTTCTGCGCCCAAAATAAGACCGCCAGCCAAATCGGCAAAAAAAGGAGGAGGGCGTCATACAGCGCCCGTAATGTCAGCCGATGCCAGAAAAGAAAAGGCGGCGGCGCGTCGGGACGAGGCCGAAAGGTTGGTTACCGAGATGGCCAAAAAAGTACTGGCCAAGAAAGTTATAGACCCCATAGATGGGAGTCAACTGACAGGTGCCCTGAAGGAGCAGGTTGACGCCAGCATTGGCGTCATAAAAACCATTGCTACGAGTTCCGGCAACCTAAAGGGCACCTTTGTTAAGGGGCTCAAAGAGGCTGCCACGTCTCTTGAGGAGGTCATGTCGGTACTTATTACCAGGACGACCAATGAGGAGACCGCGAGGCTACAAGCTGAGAATCAGCGCCTCGTAGCCAAGGTCTCCAATCTGGAGCGCGAAATGGTGGAGCTTCGGACTGCAGTGGAGCGGTCAGTGCGGCCTTCACCAGCGCAAGCGCAGACCTCTGCGGAAAGCGGCGACATTGAGATGCAAAAGCGCCTCATATTAGACACGGTGGGTCCTATCCTGAATGCCCGATTTGAGGGCATTCAGACCCGCCTCATGCCGGCACCGCAAATGCGCCCTCCACTGGCTGCCGATAGGCGCCGAGCTGCCGCTGCAGCAACAGCGGAGTCCGAATCTGAGTCGGATGTTGGAGAGCAGGCTCCCCCTGCCGTAAGTAGGACG
This sequence comes from Ephestia elutella, assembly GCA_018467065.1. Lineage (NCBI taxonomy): Eukaryota > Metazoa > Arthropoda > Insecta > Lepidoptera > Pyralidae > Ephestia > Ephestia elutella. The sequence continues at coordinate 3,816,731 of CM031582.1, forward strand.
GCGCAGTGGAGGAAGGCGGCGCCCCAACCCGTCCCTGAGCCCGAAAAGGGTAAGAAGGGGCGGAAACAGAGGAGAAATAAAAAGAATGGGAGACCAGCTACGCCTATACCATCACTTCGGGTCGGAACCGAGGCCATCAACATCATCGGCCCCGACTCCTCTGGCTCCAGCGCGAACAAATAAGAAGGCAGCGAAGCCTCAAACGGCATCTCAGCTTCAGCCTGCGCCACATGTACCTCCGCGTACCTTACCGCCACCCCCGGCGTCCATGGGCGAAACCTGGACTGAGGTTGTTAGAAGGGGTGGCAAAAAGAAGCCGTCTGCCAAAATGGCCCAGGGCGCTCATGCTGCCCAAAATCCGGCTGGACCCGCACAACGGCCCAACCAGAGGCCTGCCCTACCTAAACTGCGTCCCCCTCGCTCGGCTGCCATAGTAATTAAGATGCAGCCTGACGCCGAAAAGCGGGGGGTCACTTATGGAGAGATCCTGGCTCAGGCCCAGCAGAAAGTGAACATCGGAGAGCTCGGCATCTCCGGGGTAAGGCTAAAACGGGCAGCAACCGGCGCCCGTATTATTGAAATTGCGGGCGCCGAGAGGGACGGCAAAGCTGACGCATTAGCCGAAAAATTAAGGGAGGCAATGGATCCCCAAATGGCGGAGGTATCCCGTCCACAAAAGTGCGCGGAGCTGCGCGTTCTTGGGCTGTGTGATTCAGCCACCCCGGACCTGGTGCGTAGCGCTGTTGCCCGGGTGGGCCAGTGCCCCGAGGCCGACGTGAAAGTCGGTGAAATTCGTGAGGACCGCGTGGGCACACGAACGGCCTGGGTACGATGTCCCGTCTTAGCAGCCAAACGGCTGACCAGTGGTGCGAGACTTCTTGTCGGCTGGGTGTCGGCACAGATCAAGCTGCTGCCGACAAAGCCTCTGCAGTGTTACCGCTGCCTTGAGATAGGCCACGTTAGCCAGAGGTGCACTGCAGACACTGACAGGAGCTCACTATGCTACCGCTGCAGCAAGCCGGGCCATAAGGCCGCCCAGTGCACGGCCGCAGCCGCAAACTGCGTGCTCTGCGCTGGAGCAGGCAAACCGGCGGAACACCGGGTCGGGGGTGCGGCATGCCCAAGTGCGCGCAGGAAAAGGGGAGGGAGGCGTGTTGCGTCCACGGCTATGGCCCGGACCCAACCAACCCGCATGGCTCAGGACGCCGAGGCGATGGAGACGGGGGCCATTCAATAGTTATGGCCCTCAAAATTCTCCAGGCGAATATCAACCACTGCACCAGTGCGCAGGACTTGTTGTCTCAGAGCATGGCGCAGTGGTTGATAGACGTGGCGGTGGTCGCTGAGCCATACTTTGTTCCTCCCAGGGACAACTGGGTGGCAGACCAGGATGGAGTGGTGGCAATTGTTTCTTCGGCGAGCTCTTCGCCTCCAACGTGTGTCGTGCGTGGCCATGGAGTGGTTTCGGCTCAGCTGGGCGACTTGGTTGTGGTTGGTGTGTATTTCTCGCCCAACCGTCCGCTCAGAGAGTTCGAGGCATTCCTGGCCCAGGTCGAGGCGCTTGTTCTTAGGGGCCACTCCTCGCTCCGTGCTCGTCGCTGGGGATTTCAATGCCAAGTCAACGGCATGGGGATCTCCTGCGACTGATGCGCGGGTGAGGCTATGGAGGAGTGGCTCATCACCGTCGGGCTGGCGGTCTTGAATCGGGGCACGGTCAACACGTGCGTGCGTCCGCAGGGCAGCTCAATAGTGGACGTGGTCGTTCGCTAGCCCGGCTTTAGCGCGCCGTGTTCAGGACTGGAGTGTGTTGGAGGACGTGGAGACGTTCTCCGATCACCGCTACGTGCGGTTTGATCTCTCCACGTCCTCAGTCGCTCCGAGCGGCCCTAGCCGAACCCCGGGAGAGGTTGGCCCACGGTGGCAACTGAAGCGCCTCGATAAGGAATTGTTGCAAGAGGCGGCCATTGTGCAAGGCTGGTCCCATGCGCCGGTAAACGTGAAGGTAGAGGACGAGACCGAGTGGTTCCGGGGTGCGATGACAGCGGTGTGTGACGCGTCAATGCCCCGGGCCAGCACTCGTCCTTCCCAAACGATGGGTGTATGGGTGGTCTCCCGAGCTTTCACAGCTACGCGAAGCGTGTGCGGTGGCGAGACGCCAATACTCCCATTATCGAAGGAGACGGCGCAGGGACGATGCCGAAGAGGCCGCCCTGTGCACGGCACTGGTGGAGGCGAAGGTCGCGCTGAAGAATGCGATTGCAGCCGCTAAAGAGGCGGCAAGAGAAGAACTGCTGGCCACACTGGACCGCGATCCATGGGGACGTCCATACCGGCTGGTTCGTAATAAGACGCGGCCGTATGGCGTTCCCTTAACGCAGAGTCTGGAGCCGCAGTTCCTCGATGAGGTAATTGCCTCTTTGTTCCCGCAGGAAGTGGCAATTCAGCCCCCCAGCATGGCTCCGATATTAACGGAAAGGGGCGAGGACCGGGAGGAAATCCCCGAAATAACCCGGGACGAGTTTGGCGCTGCTGCTCTAAGATTGCGCGCCAAGAATACCGCCCCGGGACCTGATGGTGTACCAGGTCGAGTGTTGGTCCTCGCTCTGGATGTCCTGGAGGAGCGACTGAGGGGGCTGTTCAACGCCTGCTTCGAGCAGGGAAAGTTCCCACGGGCGTGGAAGGCAGGACGTCTAGTCCTGCTACGGAAGGAGGGACGACCGGCGGATTCTCCGTCTGGCTTTCGTCCAATCGTTGTGCTCGACGAGGCAGGCAAATTGCTGGAAAGAGTCACTGCTGACCGCCTTGTCGAGCACCTCGAACGAGTTGGCCCGAACGTCGCGGATTGCCAGTACGGGTTCCGCCGGAGGAGGTCAACCGTCCACGCCATTCTGAGAGTGAAGTCCGTGGCGCAGGATGCGGTCTGTCAGGGTGAAGTGGTCGTGGTTGTGTCTCTTGACATCGCCAACGCCTTTAACTCCCTCCCCTGGCCTTGCATTATGGAGGCACTCCGCTATCACGGGGTGCCGACCTACCTGCGTCGAATCATCCAGGACTACCTCTCGGACAGGAGGATAGTCTTTCCTGCTCGAGATGGATGGCAGGAGCGTGCAATGGCGCGCGGTGTTCCACAGGGTTCTGTGTTGGGCCCGCTACTGTGGAACATCGGTTATGACTGGGTACTACGGGCGGCCAATCTTCCGGGAGTCGAGGTGGTGTGTTACGCCGATGACACACTCGTGACCGCCCGCGGTGCCACCTATCGAGAGGCGTCATTGCTCGCCACTGCGGGAGTAGCGCAAGTGGTGCGCCGAATTCGCCAGTTGGGTCTAGAGGTAGCTCTCCACAAGTCCGAGGCGTTATGCTTTCACGGCCCTAGGAGGGGGCCCCCGCCAGACTCCAGCTTAACGGTTGGCGGGGTTCAAATCGCCATCAAGCCGACGATGCGGTACCTAGGCATCGTCCTTGATGGCAGATGGAATTTCGGCGCCCACTTCTCGGAGTTGGTGCCGCGCCTGATGGCGGCGGCTGGTGCGCTGACACGGCTGCTACCAAATTTAGGAGGACCAGAGGCGTCCTGCAGACGCTTATATATGGGGGTCGTGCGATCCATGGCCCTCTATGGTGCCCCTGTTTGGGCAGAGGCCCTATCGAATCAAAATATCGCCCTCTTGCGTCGGCCGCAGAGGCTGATGGCGACTAGGGCCATCAGAGGTTATCGCACGATCTCCTGTGAGGCAGCGTGCGTGCTGGCCGGCAGCATACCCTGGGATCTGGAAGCCAGGACCCTCGCGTCTTTGTTCACATGGCGCGAGGAGGTACTGTCCCAGGGTGACCGGCTGGCTCCGAGAGAGATCGCAGGACGCCGCAACGAGCTGTGTCAGCGCGTCATAGAGGAGTGGAGCCTGAGGCTGGAGCAGCCCACTGCTGGGCGTAGGACCGTTGAAGCGGTCCGTCCAGTATTGGGCCAATGGTTGGCGAGGCAGCACGGCCTACTGACATTCCGCCTGACGCAGATACTCACTGGGCATGGTTGCTTCGGGGGGTATCTGTGTCGAGTAGCGGGTCGGGAGCCGTCTGCCGTCTGCCACCATTGCGACGGATGCCTGGACGAGGACGCCCAGCATACACTACAAGTCTGCCCAGCCTGGGCGGAGGACCGCGCAGAGTTATGCGCGGTCGTGGGGAATGACCTCTCACTGTCGACTGTCGTACAATGTATGGTCGACAGTGAGACGTCGTGGACAGCAGTGCAGGCCTTTGCGGAGAGCGTCATGCTCCGCAAAGAGGCGGCGGAGAGGGTGCGCGAGGATAACACAGACCTCGATATCCGCCGCCGGCGCCCGGGGCGCAGAAGGCGGGCTTACGGCCTGCTCCAGCTGCTCCCACAATAACGGCCGGTCGGGTGGCGGAAACGGGATTCCGTCATCCGGCTCAACGGCCCCGGGTAGAAAGGCGCGCCCGTGTCAAGCGTGCCTTTCCCCTAGCGGGAAAACGTGTAGGCTGCGGGCCATCCCGCTGGCCGCTCCGACCTTCTCGATGGAGAGGTGTTCGTGTGAGCGAGCCGTGCCGAGGCCGCCGTGGTTGCGGCCGCCGCGCTGGGGCTGTGGAGCGAGAATAGCACATGGTCCCGGCACAAATGCGTAGGCGTTGACACCGTGTGGTTTTAGTGGGTTCGACTCCCACATACCTGTCCGGCCTCCCGTGGCTGGATGGACGAGACGAGGGTCTTTCCACACGTAAAAAAAAAAAAAAAAAAAAAGGTTAGTCGGACAGACGTAGTGTCGGGTCGAGGTTTTTTACCGGTATTTTTTTTACCCGGTAAATTTTTCGGTACCGAACCCTCCCGCCCTTTCGTCTGCCCGGAATCTCTGCGCCACATACCTACTAGCTTTTGGCCGCGGCTTCGCCCTCGTTACTTTCCCACAAGAACAGTAGGAGGGCGAATGTCGATTTGTTGCACCCTTAACTTGCATAGTCCCCCCACACTGAAAAAATTCTGGATCCACCCTTGGGTAGAATAAAACCTAAATAGAATAGTACTTTATTATACCATCTTCCATCATGGTTATATGGGTGTACTAGTATTAATAATCAACAAATTCCACTCGACTCTCGACATATTTGCGAAGATAAAATCATTGCGAAAACGTAATCCTGTACCGCTTATCCAATAAGTATAGATAATGTATTATTATCCGTCTAATGCCACTAAATAAGGCGTCTGATCCGCGGTGGCTTGCGAAAGAGCCCGCAAGGCCGTCAGTGAAGAAAATGATGCTGGCTGGAAATAATGTACTTTAAGAATAATAATGACAAAATTTCAAAAATGTTCGAAAATATTTGTCTACTATTAAAGTTCTTTTAGACGCCGTAAAAGCCGGAAGTAGCTCTAACAAAAAAAAATACACTGGTTCCTAAATCAAAACTTTTCTTTACAAATTTACTTCGATCTAAGGAAATTCAGGGGTACGTAGTTTCGATACCTCATACAACGGGATAGACAGGAAAAAAAACTCTATGTCAGAAGTACCATATCGATCAGTACCATTTATGGTACTACTCTCTCACGCAACGATATGTCACTAGAATACTTAAGTACTTGATTTTATTCTATTACCTTCTAATATCTGAGCTTAGCCACGGATAGACATGCCGAAACAGGATTCATTATCGACATTTTCATCTTAGGAACCCTAAAAACGAATAGCTAGTAGTATTTGGTTATATAGCTAAAGTATTTGGTTGCTGGCTCTCTTTATACTTACTTCTTCACTTTTTTTTAGAGATGTATCTCTTAATCTCTTAATAATACTTATAAACTGAAAGAGAGCCAGCTTACTCTGTAGAGTAAGTATATAAATAAAGGCGTACGGCACGGGTTTTATTTCATAACATTTTCAGCACTAGTAGAGTAAGTTCTCTAAATATGGACTACCACATCGTCTTTGTTAAATAAAACTCAGAATTTAAATGCTTATAAAGATTTATTATCGTAAATCTATGAAGAAACTAATATAAGTTAACAAAATAGACTCAATTCTCAAAAAATAACAACAGTTTTAACAATTTCCTTTTTTTTATTAAACCTGCACTTTCGCCTTTTTTTAAAATGGTCATATTATATGGACCACAGCGTTTACAATACGGACCATAAAATGGAATTCAGGTTTCTCGGCAAAATAAACAATGGAATCGGCCACTGTCCACGCCATCACACTCATATCGTTAATGGTGGTGTCGATGCAATTTCCTAAAACAAAATTATGCATTTTAAAACGTATCTTAACAACTTTTTAATATGGACCAGTCCATATTTAGGACTTAAGACGTAATGCATATATAGGACTTTAGACGTAGTCCATATTAAAAAACGTCATACTTTTATGTTATGATATTTGTATCATTTTATAGTAAATAACTAGAACAATCCGGTTTATCTCTACAATACAGACATATAATAATGGCTCTAGAATTAAAAAATGAAAGCTTAATAGCGGAAAAGATAATAGTAATAACCTTACAAAACTCACCGAAAAAGTACATCCAGCGACGCAAAAATTCATAATGGCGATCAGTGACACAAATACGCCGTGTAAACTCTCTGTGATCGACTGGAGGTGCGAGGCGGGGCAGAGAGCGTCGAACGTAATTATCTTCACTGCAGTTGTAGCGACATTTAGCGAAATATCACCGTAGTCCATATTGTATGACTAGTCCATATTTAGGGAAATTACTCTACATACAATGTTTAATGTAAAACGAGACATATAACAATGTGTTATTATGAGAACGTCTGAACGTATCGACTCCACCTCTTCTACATTGTTGTAATTGCAGCAAGTGAGTACGTGACAATGTATAAAATAAGTACTGCTCAGTTTTAAGTGATTCGACTTGTGTTGATAACACAAGGCTGATAACCACTGTTTTTTGAACACTTGTTGTTATGAACATAAGACATATGTTGTAAAGTGACGTCTTTGGAGAAAATGCAGCAGTGGAGTTTGTTGCGCCGCCTCTTCTACACTTGCGCTTTGGAGGCGGTGGTAACCTTAGCTTTAAGTAATTTTGTGACGTCAACTAACTAAAAAACAAGAATATGACGATTCAAAAGTGCTATTTTTTAAGCCTATTTAAATGATTGACTTTGACTTTTGAACACTAGCTGTGCCGAGGTATTCCTTGAAGCGCATCCATTTTCAAGCGCACCTCAAAGCTATTTTTCGAAGAGCACCTTTATTTTGTATCGATTTCGTTAGAGTTACTGAAAGGTCTGCTTAGATGAATATTTCGCTGTGCGTTAGGGTGCGTATCTCGGGATGAAAGTATAAATAAATAAATAATAAATATAAACGGACAAATCACGTTACACAGATTGAGCTAGCCAAAAGTAAGTTCAAGACATGTGTTATGTTAGTATCCTGTATGCTATTTATGTCAATCCACGGGAAAAGGTACTTTATGGTCGTAGGCACTTACGACATTGTGCTTATAGGTAGAGACTGTAGTTGGCAAACAAATGAATATGAAAAATTAAAATACTCAATTACTCACTCAAAAATGCGGATTTTCCCGGACATTTAAAAAGGACATGCAACCGGACGGATAATAATAGCTCTACGGATCTAAACACAAACCTGAAAAACACAGGGTTCGGGCTAAAGCTATATATTACTAGCTTTCGCCCGCGTGAATTTACCGTGCCTTTTCCCGGGATGAAAGGTACCTATGTCCTTCTCCGTACTTCTAACTATGTGTATGCGAAATTTCAGGAAGATTGGTTCAGTAGATGAAGCGTGAAGAGGTAACAAACAAACAAACAAATAAACAAACCAACAAACAAACAAACAAACAAACAAACTCACTTTCGCATTTATAATATTAGTTAGGAGTAGGATAGTTAGGATTAGGATTAGGATTCGTTACGTTATTCGAAACTCTGGTTTCGAAAGTGGCCGAAGCGGGTACTTTTTACCCTGAAATTCCTGCGGGGGCGGATGTACGGGGGGCGGTCGTGGTGGGGGTCATGACCCAGAGACCTTCTAGGTAGGTATATTATTCTTCTATACTCCATGTGACCGCCACTGACGCGAAGACTTGATCCTGGATCCGCCATTGTATACAAGAATTATAATTATTTTTGATAGTACATTAGTCTAATATGTATATTTGCTAAGTAAACATGTTGGGTAATAATATGTCCAAGAGGTCTCTTGCGAAATTCACTTGAACTTTAGACAAACTAATTTGTTGAATCTTGATTAGACTTCTGACTAGATTTACAAATATGGCGGAGAGGCGTATCTTTTTACATAAATTGGGACTTTACATGAATAATCACGTCTTCTTTTGCTTATTTAGGAGTTACTCTTGTCGGTATTATTACGTAGAAGGAAACACACTCAACAACTTTTTTGGCGGTCTTAATGGACTGCTTTCATTAACTCTAGTTTTAATGTAGGCAAATGGCAAATTCGTGAGGAAACCTGCACTCTAGCGCTGGTTTCCAGATGTCAAGATGAAATTTCCTTCACCGAAACCAAGTGGTGGTTTATGAAAACTAGCTTACATGAGTCAGATGAGTAAACTCATGAGGCACAAATATGATACAAAATCTAAATATAGAATTTAAATACCAACCAAAAAAATAAACAAGAATTCGGGCGAAGCTCATTAAAAAAATCGGCGTCCGAAATCCTACAGAATGCAGTAGCGACAGAAAAACAGCAAGGTCAGGTGGCGCAAGCGCAAGTTTTGACGTTTCACCTAGATAACGAGTCCACATACAAACAATGTGCTAATTGCGAGTAAGCGTTTACACACGGAGACTATTGCAATGCTGTTTTTTTTGTTTATCTAACTGTAAACTTGAAGCGGTTGTGGCCGAGTGGTAGGGCCGCTTGTGGCTGCAAAGGTCCCAGGTTCAAATCCTACCCGGGCTACATGAGTTTGTAAACCAATCTGTACCAACCAGTTTGTATAGATTGACAGAGTTTGTATCCCAATCTGTATTCGTGTAGCTATGTTAATTTTGATCGACCACTACTTGCTTCCGGTAAAGGAAAACATAATGAGGAAACCTGCATTTTGGTTGATGATTATCAACTAATGTATGAAATGGAGTAAGCAATGGCAAAATGACTCCACTAACATTGCCAAGATAGTCGTAATGTGTGTTTCATTCCATATAATGACCTCAACCCTCTGTCATGAGGAATACAATTTAAGGAGGGGAGGTCCAGTAATCTAAATAATGTAACAAAAGAGTGTTTGGCGCGGATAATAGCGATTTGTTGCTATCAAACATCAGCTAAATTCGTATGATGATTTTTCCTTGGATTTTAATTAATTCATTTATTTGCATATTGATGACAAAAATGTACAGTAAACATGTACCCAGTGTGGGTGAAACAAAATTAAATTCAAAATAAAATATTAACAATAATAAGTATAAAATAATATTTATTTCCTTAAATTATTTAAGTCAAATGAGTCAAAATTAAATAAGGTACTTAGGTTAAATTTAATTATTCTTCTTTCCGGGTTATTCTAAAAACGACCGGAAAATTTTATCAGTAACGCATGGAATGAGCTTGACGATAGTCATGACGTGTGTCGTCAACTCGTGAACACGCAAATACAGATTTGGGTGCTTCAAGAGACTGTTTGTCAATGGATCTTTGAGATTTAAATTTCATTAAAATTTGTTTAGCGGTTTAGACGTGAAAGACAGATTCCTTCTATCCTAATAAAATAATAAAACATACACCACTTTCTTGTTTCGTGCTTTTTAAAGTGTAATTTTTCAGTACGTTTCCTATTCGGGTTTTAGATTTTGAACTTATTTTTTCTATTGCAACTTATTTATTTGTTTAACCAACACTTTTAACATTCTCTCCTCTCATCATATCCTACTACTCACCACTTAGATCATTGCGGTCGAGTGCGGTATGCTTTGAAACTAGTATTACAAAAGAAGGTTTTTACTTATGTAATATATTGTAGGTAACTTGATATGAGCATAACTATACTTGCCAAATTTTCGCAGTATTCAAAATTATCATGAAACTAAGTGATTCCTAAGGAAACACAAAAAAAAAGCTTTTTGCCTGGCCTTCTTATTTCTTCTTTAGGTAACAATTTTAGTACTTTATACTTGTTTATAGTATCAGTAAATACATTTATTTTCATATACACGCCTCTAAACTTTTGCAGTTACAATAGCAATATGATTTAGCCTGCATGCTTAGATCAATCATTTTAGTATTACAATTTGTTTAAATAATAGATGTTATTAAAATCTACTGATAGCTATTTAAAAATCTCCAGCCTTGCTACAGGCTACCTTTAGCCTTAGTGTTAGATAGTTCATCAAATGTCTGTCTAATGACCAAGATTGCCCGGGCATTGTTCATAATGAAGTTTGACCAAGGTCATACGCGAACTGGCCGTTCGTTCTTGTCAAAATGTTTGTTTTAACTTTTTGTCATCTCAATATGTCTACTTTGTTATGTGACAAGTGTCAACTAGAGGACTAGGTCTCTAAAAGCCGTTTTTAGGTTAGAACTTCGAATACCATCTTATCTCATTTCGTCTATCTATCCAGGTATCTATACAGAACAATGACTTGAGAAGATTACTATAAATTAGCTTGTCGCATGGCGCCAAGTTTTAGAGAAGTTTATCAATTCGAGTCGTTTTGCATCAGTTATTACAAATACAAAATACCTATCTTTATTGTGAAATATAGGTTAGTTAAAAATATTATAGCAAAAAACAATTTCCGTTGTTTTATCATTTAGTTTTACCCTCCAGGGTTGGTTAAGAAATATGCAATTGCGTTTTGCAGGTAATTAAATTCCCTACGATGTTTGTTTACGCTACCCTTCTTAATTCATTTAAATATTCCTTTCAAACACTTGGTTGACTGTAAAAAATCCCTTTTAATGATAAGTCCGCCAGTGTACGCCTCTCTTCTTGTTTCACTGTCTTTCGTATTTTTTCATGTGTATGTGCAATAAAGAGTATACAAACAAACAAACATTTTACCTATTAGCATAACTATTTTTCTAAACAAATTAATCGAACTCTCATTGTTTGCTATCAACACAACCACTCGATAGATCTCTGTCGTATACCGGCTGACGTGACTTGACGGATATCGATGGTAAGCAAACAGAGTCGGTGGTATGGTGATATACGAGCGACTATTGTACACAAACTTAAGGGAGGGTTTTAAGAAGGTACACACAAACTTAAGGGGGTTTAAGAAGATATCTAATGAATATCTTTAAGAGAAGGGCGTAGTGTAGGTATACAAAAGATGCTTTTAAGATGACAAAGATAAGATAAAAAGATATTAAGGTAATTAAATTCCCTACAATGTTTGCTACTTTTTCCTAGTGCCATGACTGGATTATATCGTTCTAAAGTGAAAAGATTGACGAATGTTTGAAAAATGAGATATTTTTTAAGGCAAAGGATTTATTTTCTCGGATACTGTCAGTCCTAGAAACAAAATGTAAAATACGGCAAATTTAATTTTCTACAACATTGTGTAGAAATTCTGTAGAAATTGTGTAGGAATTCTAGCAAAAATGCAACTAAACGAAAATATGAGCGAAAAACCGAACAGTGGTAATTTTTTTCGATTTTTCCAATTTGGCGGCGAGTTCGACAGCTATTTAATTGTGCCATATTTATTTTAAATACTTGCAACCATCCTAAACAATAATATAAAAAAAAACTACAGTTACTGGACCGCACGTAAGTAACCCCTAGGGAAAGTTCGCTCTATTTACTACGCTATTACCTTTTTAATGAATAAGTGCCTAAATGTGAACCAAAGGTACTTGTTAATTTTTAGGCTTTTAGCATAAGTTCGCCTATTGTACTTTATAATGTATTTCGTGTAAAAAAGATTAAATAATTAAATAAACAATAATAATGTCCTTGAAATAACATGTTTATATGATAAATTCAATGTGTACATAAAATATTCGCATAAAGTACCAAAAGTGTGCCAAATGTTACGTAAAGAGATGACTCTGCGCATACGCACGCATGGCGCTCAGAACCGGTTCCACCACCGGTGGAAGCGAGCCATGGGTCAGTCAATAATATGATCGGATTCCGGCCGGAAGGTGATAAATTATTAACAAACTAGCTTTCGCTCGCGGCTTCGCCTGCGTGAATATCCCACGGGAACAGTGCTTTTTCCCGGGATGAAAGGTAGGTACTCTATGTCCTTCTCCCTACTTCCAGCTATGCGTATGCGAAATTTCAGGAAGATTGGTTTAGTAGAAAAAGCGTGAAGAGGTAACAAACATACCAACAAACAAACTCACTTTCGCATTTATAATATTAGTTAGGATTAGGTGAATACAATGATGATCTATCCTAACTAATATTATAAACTAGCTTTTGCCCGCGGCTTCGCACGCGTGATTTTCCCACGGGAACAGTGTTTGTCTCGGCATGAAAAGTACCCTATGTACTTCTCAGTATTTCTAACTATGTGTATGAGAAATTTCAGGAAGATTGGTGTAGTAGATAAAGCGTGAAGCTGTAACAAACAAATAAATAAACAAACTCACTTTCGCATGTTAGGATGCGAAAGTGAGTTTGTCTCATCCCGGGAAAAGTACTGTTCCCTTGGGAAATCCACACGGGCAAAGCCGCGGGAAAAAGCTAGTCTAACTATAATGATAATAATATAATGATGATATATCTCTATATAATACGATATATACCTATGTATGAAACTTAAAGACCACTGTATTTTTCCACTTTTTTCCATAGAATTTTGATTTGCTCATGCGTTGATGTCTTTTGTACTTTCATTATGAATTATGCGATCGATTACCCAAACGCGATTCTTCCTATTCGGTATTCCAATACAATATGTATTTAGCACTACTGCAGTGCATTCGTGATTCTACACGGTCGTTAATATCAAATACTTTATAAACTATATATAGTTATTTTGGAGTTTTGTGCATCTCAGATGCAGTTAGTAATAAAGTAGTCTTATATAAAAGAACCTGAACCTGAAGAAGACCTGGTCGCGGGTTCAAGTCCTGCTCGCATGGAATCTATTATATAGTATTTGTTAATATATTATCTACCAGATTGTCGTAAACGTAGTTGGTTAGATTGTGATAAACGAAAAAATGATTTTTTTCTACATTGGGACTCAGCTTCATTCATCAGGAACATTATTTAACAACACTATTAAAATTAAGCAGATAGTGTCATATTTACTTACACTACCAGCAGTGCAACAGGTACTTAGTAAAAAATACCGTAAGTAGCCGGTGGTGGCAAGGGTCCGAATGGTTTTTTCTGGATAAAAGCTACCCATATTTGTCCTTTTCTGTTCTAAAAAACTTGATCCTAACTAATATTTTAAATGCGAAAGTGAGTTTGTTTGTTACCTCTTCACGTTTTATCTACTAAACCAATCTTCTTGAAATTTCGCATTCACATAGTAAGAAGTACTGAAAAGGACATGGGGTACCTTTCATCCCGGGAAAAAGCACTATTCCTTGTGAAATTCACGCGGGCAAAGCCGCGGGCAAAAGCTAGTAAGTATTTAAAAAGCTCAAAAACAAATATACAGACAGTCCGTATTTCGGTTTTTATAGATTAAAAGTTGAGAATACGAATACAAAATAACGATTGTGTATTGATGTCAGCCTCTGTACATCTCGTAATTGATACCGACGTAAGACAAGCAATTATTGTTAAGCATGATGCACGTTGGATCGCGGTCAGTTGGTTTCAATGTCGCTTGTATAATGTGCCGTAATATCCAGTGAAAAGTGTGTGCTGTTGCATCAGTGCTGGATGCTGGTATACGGGAATGAACAATTAGAAAAGTATTAAATATATTAATTTTATTTATTTCGTACTTTACAAATAGGTAAATACTTAATTAACATTCATAATAACATCTAAAAGTTTACATTATTATTATAATTACACGTCCAAATATAATATTACATATATAAAATTAAAAAAGAATTACATAATTCAATTAAGATACAAAAGATTGTCATAAAACTTAATAACAAATATTCATTAGAAAAATGTTTAAGAGGTAGGCTTAGCAAAAAGCGAGAGACGATAGAAATTAAATATAAAGATAAGCTGGTATGATAATGCTGGTATGAGATAAACATTTATATTAAGGGAGTGTAGGAGAGCACTAAGAGAGGATTTCCCGAAATTCCCAAGGGAACAAAGTCCCTGACCCATGCTAGTACGTAGTAAAGAAGCATATAGCTGCGTTTTGAAAATGGTGGAGGAAGCACACAGTACAGAAAATTGGAACAAATCGAATAAAAACCTGGAACAGTCTAAAATAAGCTAATGTTGTCATTTAAATTAAGGTAAAGTGAAAATAAATCCCAAGCGTAGGACCAGAAATGACACAGACACACAATAAGTAAAGTAGTAGACACATCATAAGTAATAGTACTAACGTACAGAACTGCCACTCACCGCCCGTTTTCATTTCAAATACCGCACCCCACCCCGCATTTCGTTGTAGACATCACTGACACTTGAACGAGGGCTGGCGCGTAATCGGCGCACTTATCGCGCCATTTTGCTCGATAACGCAGCCCTACTAAATTTCACGCACACATTTACAGCTTGTACAAGCTTGTACAAGCTGTAAATGTGTGCGTGAACAAGCTTGTACAAGCGTCATTCGCTTATGCAGTAGTAAATTTGCGAGCGTTGTATGGAGTGTCCAAGGTGTACAATAGAAATTATAAACATGAATTAAATTGTCATAATTTTTTTTTCTAACTTTGTGTTTTGAACATTAAACTTTTTTTTTAAATCATTTATTCAACATAACACAAAAAATTACTCATACAAAAACATTTACCGAACTGCGGAAACCTCGCAGGGTTTATCTGTGTTCGGCGAGTCGCTAGTACACTTGGGAACAAAGTATTTTTTTAATTTAAGTGTAAATTTTTTAAAGTTAAGTTTATACAACTCCTGTATATCAGATGGAAGTTTATTAAGATAATTTGGTCTCATGTAATTAGGTAATCTTGTCCCATACAGATTATTATATTCTGGAAGATTGTATTTATTTAAATAACAAAGTTACCTAAAGTTAACTAAAGTTAGTTAACTTGTTGCATACAGCCGTCCGGAGAGCAGCTGCGTACAACTTTCTCCGCTTTGTTTGCCTCGCCGAAATTATGTTAGTGTGCTGCAGGCCTTGTGCGAAGCCCTATAGGTAATAACACATAATACTGAGTTATACGACTTCCTACTACGGTACTGAATAAAACGTAGTGATTGGTACTAAATAGTCTTGCATATTTTCGCAGCGGCCTAGAGTTGGTAAACGTGTATGGCGACCAACGACTGATTCTTTTAGAGATTCTGTTTTAAATGCTTCAGCTCTCCTCTTATTAGCAGTGGTCGGTCCGAAATGTTAGTAGATTGTAGCTTTGAAAATTTACAAGAATTAAATGTTGACGTGACAAATTGTCTAATGTCTGTGAACGTCTAATTTCTGAATAAATGATTTTAACTTTTGTTTGAAATGTTTGATTGTAATCCGCCGGATATTAGCTTGGTTTTATTTAACAAAAATTAAATAAATGAAACTTATTTACGTTACTTTTACGACTCCAGACGTATTTTCCACAACTTTTAAATTTTTTAAGTACTACTAAATAATAATAAATATATACGGACTCGATCAAATGTATGGTAAATCCAAAACCGGGATATAAGTATTCATAAGTTATATTGGTAACATATACTTGCAAAGTGTTGTTATAATGATTCGCGGATCTCGAGTCGAGATTATTATCACAATACCTCGATATCGTAACTCGTTGACAACGTTGACCTAACCACAGATAACGCATCTAAATAGATAACGCATCTTCGTATAGAATAGAAACTAAGCATGCCAGATCTTTGTCTCTTCTCTGACGAGATATATTGATTAGTCGAAAGCATTTTGAACAATTAATGGTAACGATATTGTACGGCATGTCATTGTTGTCAGATTGTCATTTGAATTGATAAAACCAGGGAATCGACCAAATCCACTAGGGATTTGACTAAATCATTTAGAGTTTCTTTGAGTATTTATTTAATTAGTTTGATTGTATTTTGAGTATTTTAGTCTTTCATTTGAGTTTTTATTTCTTTTGCGCATCTTCCTTTCTTTTTTTTTAGTTATAAGTTACTTTGTATAGATATCTGGAAATGTGATCTTGTGTGCTAATAAAGTATTCTTGTCTTGTATTTAGATTAAGACCCTCGGATTTTTTTAAACTCAGTATGCCACAACCACTACCACTCTCACTTTATCGCACCACACCACCTTACTACTCTCTGTTTGGTCTAATGGTTGACTGGTAGGGAATGCCATATGGCGTTAAGTCCACCATTTGTACATAGTTTTTGTAATTTGTGCAATAAAGTTTTAAATAAAAAAATAAATAAGCCAAACTAAGAATAAATCATATTCGGTGCATGCCGTATCTATCTCGATATAGTCTGTGGACACATTGTGTGATGTGCCATCAATAGAAAAGTTGCAGCAACATTGCAAATTGCTTGCTGCATTCATTGTTACATTACGCAGTATTTATTACCATCTTCTTATTCCTGGTTGTATTCCTCATTGCTTTAAATCGTGGTCATAACGTGCAATGAAATGAAATACACAAGGTTCCTATTTTTTATAATATAGGGCGGCAAATGAGCAAGCGGGTCACCTGATGGTAAGTAATTACCGCTGCCCATGGACAACCACAACACCAGGGTATCACAGCAGTGTTGCCAGCATTTTAAAAAGATGTAGACTCGTTTTTAAAGGTTCGAATGTCGTATTGGTTTGGGAACACCGCCGCAGGAAGCTGATTCCACAGTTTGGTCGTACGTGGCAAGAAGTGTCTTTTAAAACGTACGGTGGTTGTCCTATAATAGAATGAACCGTTTCCCATAAAAATTAATCACAAAATGAATTCCTCAAATTGGCCTTTTTAGTAGGGCTAGTTTCCGGTTGGTATCGATACCAAATTCTCATATTTATATGAGAATTTGGTATTATATTTGGATGCTTTGGTACTTTAGTACCGAAAAGTACCGGCACTTTCTGGGAGTTTACATGAAAAATTTGGTACCGGTAACAAGTCCTGCTTTTTAGACCCGCAGGTCTCATCGGGATGTTTTCTTTCACCGGAAGCAAGCTATTGAAGAAGCTAGTTCTTATTTATTTACCTTCGTCTCATCCATTTATATAGCCACGGGAAGCCGGACAGGTATACCTGTCCCACATATATGTGGGACTAGAACCCCACGGTATCAACGCCTTCCACATTTCTGCTGTGTGATTTTCTCGCTCCACAGCCCCTAGTTCCTATTTTATTTATTTTATTATGAACACCAGTAGCGGATTTAGGGAGGGGTGGCACGGGGGCACGTGCCCCCCCCAGACTGCTTTTTTGTGTACCTACTGTGGAGGGAGATTCCATGACAGTGCATATCAAATTAAATAACAGAAACGTGCCCCCCCCCCCCCCAGACTGTCTGACTGTTTTGTGTACCTACTGTGGAGAGAAAATTTCGTAATAGTGCTAAAGAAATGACAGAATTTTTTCTGCCCATCTGGTTTATTTCTTGATTTTTTTGCTTCTGCAGTGGCGTAGTGAGAGCAAGTCTTCAGGATGTCGATTTGTTGCACCCCCCTCTCCCCCCAATCCAACATGCATAGTCCGCCACGGTCCTTGTGCCCCCCAGAAAAAATCCTGGATCCGCCGTTGATGAACACACTAGTTGCTAAGTAAGCAGATGCGTGTAAATCTTGAAATTTGGAGATTATGTCTAATCTGTTTTTAAAGCTGTTGACAGAAGATGCTGTGACGACATTCTCATTGAGTTTGTTCCAGTGTCTAACCACTTACCACATGGTTCGATAGAAAATTTCTCTTTGGTTTCCTCTTTGCTGATGTGCAACAAAGTTTCAAAGACCTATATCCTAGTTCAAATCATATACTTATGTTGTGCCTAGTAAATTCGTTGACCAATCTGATTCAATTTTATATAAAGAGGTCTTTGTTCATATCGTTGTACTTCATACTAGGTCAGTAGGTAAGAGAACTCTCACTATTCTTTCCATTAACATCTATAGTGATATTGATAAGTTACGCATAGCTCGCTTCGGGCTACAAAGCTGTTCGTCAGGTGTAGTTGTTACGCAGTATTTATTACATACTTAAACTTTGGTTTACACTAGGCTAGTGAGTGAAGAATGCACGTTAAATTTCAAACAAGATTATGTTACACTTTGAAAGCACTTTTATCTATAAAAAATAGTAAAATTAGTAACACCTAGTGTCTTTGTAAGATGTAAATTATAAAGAATGTAATATTAAAAATGGTCATGTTAATGGGAAAACTCACTTATAACTGTTTGTCTAGCCGACAGGTTTCAAAGTATTCGTGTAGGTATGTATTTCTTTTCTTTTTTTATTTGATTCTATAGAGCAACATAACAAACCTCCCATTAAATGTAGTTCTTCAGTGGAAGGTGAAACTAAATACTAACTAGAGTTTATGTAGTATTTGGTGAAGCTAACCTAAAAATCTAATCAGATTTTTGAGCGAGTAAGCTCGCCCACTCTGAACTAATCTCTAGTCTTGGCTGCATATTGAGTAATTTATTTGTACGCTCTAATTCCCTTCTTCGAGTGCGTGTTTAGATGCATGGTGTTACTTACTGTCTAAGATAAGTGGATTAGTGTTTTATTACAAATAATTATTTACATGAAATCAAGATTTATATTCAAATAATTATATTTGCATTAAATAGGGTAGTACAATGTTCACATACAATTGTTTGGAGAATGCAAGCCTGTTTAGCCGTTTTAACAGCATACAAATAAGTGATCTTGCAATAGGTACAATTAATTCTATTTTACATATAACAATTACATTACATTAAATGAACTTCATAATTTATACAAAATAAAAAAATATAAGTAACTAAATGTCACAACCTTCACGCTAGATATTCTTTAATTGTATAAAAGCATTTGTCGAGTAGCCATTTATTTAATTGTCCTTTAAAAAATGATTTAATGGTAGTTCAGGAATAATTGTCCTTTAAAATGATTTAATGGTAGTTCAGGAGATGCGACCTCCTCTTTTCTACCCAAGCTGCTGTGCTCGACAGGGTCCATAATAATGTACTATCATTTATATGTCCACCATGTCAACTTTATGGATGCAATAAAATATTGAGTCTTGATTCACAAATATTTATTCAGACACTAGGTATTCATATATAAATGTGCATTTTTGATATTTTCCTTTAGATAGACCTAATTCATCAGATTATTAAGATCTTGCTTTATTTCATACTAGCTTTCGCCAGCGGCTTCGTCCGCGTGAATTTCCCACGGGAACAGTGCTTTTTCCCGGGATAAAAGGTATTTCCCTATGTCCTTCTCCGTACTTCCAGCTATGTGTATGCGTTTCAGGAAGATTGGTTCAGTAGATAAAGCGTGAAGAGGTAACAAACAAACAAACTCACTTTCGCATTTATAATATAAAAGTACGGTCTTTGGTTAATGACGCCAGTCGCTACGACGGGCTACACATCTTATCGGATACAAAATTATATGAAAACCATTGAGAATGGTCTCTTGTAACGTCGATATCAGCGTAACGTTGAGGAGAAAGAGCGACGAGTGGGGAGCGGCTTTGCGGCGTCTCGCCCGGATTCTCGACGTGTCGTAGTTTTAGTTAGGATGCATTTAGACTTACCAGATGGATTGAAAAACTCTTTCTTTCATCTGCGCTCTTTTCCAGTTGCATCCTCAGCGTACGCGTCGGAGCCCAGGGTCAGTTTTCCTACTTTTTCTTCTCCACTTCACACGATCTTCGGCATCCTTGGTTGTGAGACCATTGGCACGCATATCCTCCTTGACGACATCAAGCCAGCTCTTCTTGGGTTTTCCCTTTCTACCATGAATTGAAAAACTATTTCCTATATATTACAGTTGACTCTTTTACCATTAGTTATTTAGCATTTCAACCATGTATCATCATGAGGAATTTTCATACAAATTCATTCGCACCTTAGGGCGGGAAATGATTTTAAAAATAGAACAATAGTTAATTGCTTAAATAGGGTCGGATGATATCAATATGGTATGACTATGAAGTCTTCAAGTCAAGAAGTGAAGTCTAAACACCTCGTATAAGTATTGATTTCATCCGACCCTAGTTAAACAATCTACTATTTATCAAATACAATATCGGAAGTTAGGGTCAATAGTCCAACTTATATTACTTACTTTTTGACTATTATTCCTTTAGCAATAAGAGTCACTAGATGTCAAGTATAAAAACCCAATGAAACTTACGATGTCATTGATAATATTAAGCTATTCAGCCATAGGTCATCTTAGTGGTATTTATGGCTTTGGTTGATGTAATCTATTGACGCCTTAACAATTAGATTTTGATTGTTGTGTAATATAGCATCATTGGTTTCTGATTATCAATGTCTGTGTACCAAATATGTACAGATACCGAGAAACCTGCCTTCCCTTAGATAGGATTTCGTGATATAGATCAAAGTCAAAGTCAAATCAATTGTTTTTATTTAAATAAGCTTAAAAATAGCCCTGTCAAATCGTCATATTCTTGTTTTTTAGTTAGTTGACGTCATAAAATTACTTAAAGCTAAGGTTATCACCGCCTCCAAAGCGCAAGTGGAGAAGAGGGGCGGCGCAACAAACTCGACTGCTGCATTTTCTCCAAAGACGTCACTTTACAACATATGTCTTACAATTAAAGCTGACTACAGGTAAATTAATGGTCAGGTTTCTCTACATCCTACTGTACATGGATTCTCACTTCATAAAGGTAGGTATATTGATTGCTGAGGTTCGTAGCAATTGTGGCATGAAACACACACTATTACTACATTGCACTTGATAATGATGGTTTTGCCTTCTCCATTTCACATACAAATTGATTTATCAGAATTCCTTCAACGGAAGCATTAGATGGTAGCTGTTGTAGAGTTGTAGATGACACCGATTTTTGTCGTAAAACCCAAGCCTGATCCAACCTTGACTAAAGTGTAATGCAAATTGTCAATATTTGCAGTAATATCACCCCTCTTATTGGGTCGGGGGTTACTAAGATCACAAATTGTTTAATTGCACAGTTCATTTATTTTACTAGCATTCACAACTTTTGAAAGCCAGGTCAAGGTAATTTATATCAGATTGATACTGGCCATTTTTAAACTATTTCAGTGTTTTGCTTATCGAAAAATAAGTAGTAAAATTCATAACAGACATATCGATTTTGCATCGAGTCACGATCGATTACTTTATTCGATCATGCTTCTCGATTCATGGCTACATAATGAGATATTGTGTTCTAAATTTGGATATCACAAATCTTTATGTTCATAAATATTTTTTTAACAAATGGCGATGATGATCAAGATATGCTTATTGGTTGTATTATTAGAAACATATTCATTATGTGAATGCTATAAAAGCTAGGTGCCACGGCCGACCATTTGGTGACCTCAAATATAAATTTGATTATTTATTAAGTTTTATGCATGTGCATGATAAAATGTGGGTACCTACCTGTAATTGATGTGTTATGGGTAATTACCACTAATCCCACTTATAAGTATTACAAGAATGAAAGTTAATTTAATTGTGTGTCTATGTTTGTCAAACACACAAAATCTACTGGACGATTTTTTAATACAAGATGGGTTTGCTTTTGATCTCAATCTTGCTAGACAACAGAGTAAGTAAGCTCGCTACACCGTAGACCTCATGTCTACGGTTTAGCGAGCTTACCCTGAAGCAGCGTAATCACTCTGGTTTTGAAGAGAGTCATGTTGTAGTGTTTGTAATTAAGATGATGATGGCCTTTTTTCCGTCGTCGTGTTGTGACGCACTGGCAGGCAGGGAATTTGCCACAGGGCCCTGAATGATGTAGCTACTAGCTACGCCACCACCGCCACCTGCATTTAGGAGTCAGTGACGTATTTATTTATTTAACCTTAACTGTACAAACACAATATATGGCATAACAGGTGGACAGAGGCAGAAGCATTATCTAACAGATCAGATTATCGTATATATGAACGAAGTTGTTAAATTAATGATGGATTTTCCGAGACCCAAATTAAAAAAAAAGTTGTTCCAGATGAATTCATATGTGGCGCTTAGTAAAAGGCGAGACCATTCAAAAAGCAAAAAATGCACGGTACTGGCATTAAAAAAAAAAAACCTAATAATAAAACATCTAAAAAGTATCAATATTGTGATTTGTGCAAATGTCAAACTGTTGTGATTTTTTTTCTGCCTCTGGCTGACAATAAAAAGCGTACAATATAGGTACAGCCATTATTACGACTCGGCTTTCAATAAAACGCCATCTTGATGATGAGACTTTTTTAAACTGATTTTTTTTTCTTAATTTAGCTGTCAGAAAAATCGCTCATTAATTGATTGACGAATATAAAGAACCTTACATACATGAAAACTTAATCATTGCGCTCCTACTAGGCAGACGTGTGTAGACAAAAAAAAAAAACAAACCAAACCGTATATAAATTGTACGTGTCAAAATTGCACAATGCCTTTTGTTCCGCCGGGGTAGTACAAAGATAGCTGTTTAAAAACAATTGCTTAAAATTAATTGTTTTATTATGATTTGGTAGAGATAACAGCAAGATGATACCGAATTAAGATAACGTTTAGACTGATTCTTCACTTCTTAATAAAGGTCGATATCAACGATTGTCAGGGTTACTGGAAACTCTCATATAAAGTACCGGAAAATACCGGTACTTTCTGGGGGTTTTTATGGATAATTTGGTATCTCGAAACCATATCGGTTAAAGAGAAAAGAACGTTGCTACGAGCGATAGAGACAAGGCGAGGAAAAATGTTTGGCCACCTTATACGATACGACAACTTCATGAAATACCTGATCGAAGGAAAAGTCGAAGCTAAGAGAAGGAAAGGAAAGCCAAGAAGAGCATTTATAGACCAAATACAAGAGAAGGCGAGGGTTGTGTCGTATACGGAGGTCAAATCGATGGCAGAAGATAGATGCAAATGGAGGATGCTCCACCGACAAGAACATAGTTCTTAAATATGTGATGATGGTATCTCGAATTTTCTATTAAAATTTTCTAATTCTCGAAATCGCGATGATGATCAAGATATGCTATTTCCTTTTTTTCTTTATAAAGCTTAAGGAAATTTGGGAATTCCACCCCTAGGGGGTAAAATGGGTGAAGACTAAATGCACGCGGCCTAAGTAACTATTAACACGTTGGTTCGCACCATGGTTCGCCCATTCCAATGAAATGTGATTGATTATCAAAAGTTAAAATAGTTAGTTCGTTATTTATTGGTTATTGTTCAAAATTAATCATTGTGAAGTGAGAAATATTAACAAATATAATTAATGATTTGCTATCATCTCGTGTTGTATTTTTTCACGTTTAGTGTTTGCGATTGAGTTTTAAGGTCGTATGGAAATAATTAGAAAATAATGAATGATCGGATTTCTTACAAAGATCATATTAATTTAATTTAACCCAGAATTATTTTATTTTTAAAGAATAATGCAAATGTAAACGACTATATAAACCAATTACCTATCGCGATAGTTAATTACTCATGTGGCGATAGAGTGTAGTGGGAATTAGGCGGAAAAAATATTATTTTTTGGTTATACCTAGTCTGTTTTTGTTATTTTCCTTCATGCACGGCGGCAGCGTTTTACGATAACAATTGTTTAACAATAGATGCCATGCCTCATGCGACCTCTTCGTCGTCGTTGAATTACTATTGCGATCGCACGTTCATTTATATATACCTACGGAACGTAAAAGTTCTTAAATGTCGTGACAAAGTTAAAATAAGTTTTTCAGATCATCATACGATTTCCACATGCCATTGAAACACTTTAAAGAATTGCATTTAGTAATTCTCATAAATAACTCAGTGCATGATAAGAATCTGGGATTTAACAGTTTGAACATCATTTTAAAGACTAATAAGGATGCCTAATAAAGATTTTAATCGATAAATCGCTATTAAAATGATTAATCGGTCCGATCGATTTTTAAATATTGATTTTGTGAATACGTGAATAACGCTTTGATTTTCCTAGAGATATATGCTTATGGTCATTAATTATGTTTACATTTTATATTTACAGAGTAGTTTATAAATTTAAATTGTGAATGTGTAAAAAAATATTTAAGGCCCTATTTCGGTTCGATTTTAAAATATACAAATATTTAATTGGAATTGACATGGCACTTAATTACATTAGGGCTTGCAAAAGATGAGGCAATATTTGTGTAGGTACATATTTTATGATTTTAGTCCCTAGACCTTTTTGTTGTACGCTGGTCTTCGGACCCTTGGGAATTTTGAGGAAAAGGTTTCCTTTGTTCGTCTTCCTAAGTTTTTCTAAAGCATATTATGTATGCACATAAATATTTCATCTTTTTCATTATATTCATATTATTAGTCTTTTAGTTAGAGCTATAATGTGAGATGCTTTGCGTGTACGGAACCCTTGGTGCGCGAGTTTGACTCGCACTTGGCCGGTTTTTATTTTATTCAGTCTATGTATATAAATATCCAAAGCAAAAGTTTTTTCATTTACCAACATGGTGTAGGTTTAATCCAACATCTGATAAGGCAGGTATATTTTGCAAGATAAACAAAAAATGATTTTGCATATTCACAAACTCGCACTTGACCGCATTTTGCGTAATATGTAGTAGAATGCTTACTTTTAGTTATGTGAAACACTGCCAATTCAAATCATACGAGGTGTGAAGAGCATTCAATTGTATTAGTATCATAAATTAATACATTTCCCAATAAGTTACTCACCTATTAATTGCATTCGATAGATCACGAATCATTGTACAATAGGTAGGTTAGGTACTTAAAAATCACATCAATCGACAGGTGAAAAAAAAGGAACGAACCGTCTTAATTATTGAATCGAGTAATTATAATTACTTTTGTAAGCCAGAACGTGATACATAAATAATAAACTATCGATTGATCAACTCGATTGCAATCGGTACGAATTTTTCTAGGTCACTGCACTACTGATGGATGCGTTCGAATTACGAATTGTGATTATTTTTTTAACTAATAACTTTACAGGCGCGAAAATGACTTGTGAAGTTATTAATCATCTTTTCAATATAAATAAAGTTTATTTCTTTTATAATAATATTGATTTGTTTAGTAATTAATGAATGTTATATGTCGTGCGTTGCTTGAATTTGTAATTAAATTAATTTAATTTTGTACACATTAGGTACTGCCTACTGCTACCTCTGATAATGAGTGGTTCGTGTATTTTTTCTTTGGTGTCAATCAAACAAAAAGTTTTTTTTAAGTACTTATTTTTTCAGTAAGAGCGTTTACTATATTATATGACGTCTTACATTGTACCTACATGTACAGTCACGAGCATTGATTTGTATACAATTTTAGACTTTATCCCACTGTCTTAAGGACCGATATGTGTTTGTGATTCGATTGTACACAATCCAGTAGTGTTTGATGTGTACGCACAATTAACTAATTAAATATTAGTTTAATGGAGATATCTATATAATTTATTTGCTAGTCACATAAGCGTGGGATTAACATTTATTTTCTTAGTAATCCAAATAGATTATAATTGAAAATTTTAATAATTTATAATAAGTATGTGTAGTTGTGGACGTTAGGAATGGAATAAAAGTATTTTATATCAGATTCAAACAAACGAAATAAAAAGCTTTGTGGTTCGATTCCTAGACATGGTTACTGCATCAACCGCAAATAATAAATTTGTATCAGTGAATTCGCTTTTTTACTGAAAATTAACTTAAGTAAATATGAACAGTTAGTACAGTCAGTTGCAGAGACTGACCCCTGTATCTCACCGAATCCTATCCTAGGGGAGGTTTAGCCAAAGTTACATTTAATTCGTAGCGATACCATATCTAAATTCGTAATCGTTTCCACAGATAACAAAAACAATTCTTCTGTCATCAAAGCGAAAGCGAACGTCAAATGTATGGAAGTAAGCGATAAAACAGTTCGTTAGGTACTCTATGGTTTCGCTTAATTTTCTCTATCATTGCATTCGACCACGTGATTAGCGCGGCCTTATGTCAATACCATAGATATTATCGTTTTCGAACTTCGTTTTCGTTTTCAAATTCTGACTGTCTAAAGTTACTAGGGTATTATATTATCTGTGGTAAAGTTCAGGTTTCTCAGCAGCTGACTGTACATACATTGTAAAACAAGTAGAACGAGGGCGCTATGGCTAGTTGAACCACAGACTAACTGTGAGGTAGGTACCTATATAATGTCATAATTGGTTGATTTAAGATACCGTTCCTTGCAGGAATGAGAGAGAAAATGTCAAATAGCTGAAACCTCGGGTTTGCAATAAATCCGACTAAGATAAATAAGTAGATATGTACCTATTAAATTTCTTCTTCACTAAATACCTATTTAAGTATGTCGGAATAAACACATCATCAACATCAGAATAATCATATCATGGGTTCAGGGGGGCCGAGCTCAGAAATCGATAACCAGGGCGGTAAACACAGTACAGGTACTTCAACAACGGGTTCACGTGGAAACACATATGGGCATTAGACTCAGATCAAGGATGAGGGTATGTCCGAAAATCACATCCGCAGGTTTTAATAGACAGGGTAAACAACTCTT
Source organism: Ephestia elutella (assembly GCA_018467065.1). Lineage (NCBI taxonomy): Eukaryota > Metazoa > Arthropoda > Insecta > Lepidoptera > Pyralidae > Ephestia > Ephestia elutella. The sequence goes on from CM031582.1 coordinate 3,843,550, forward strand.
ACCTTAAGTTACAGCCCAAAGCATCCAAGGATTCCTCGGATATACACGGATTAAGAAATCAACTAACACTAACCTCTCATTTGACCCCCATGGGCAGGTTAGGGCTGAACCCTAGCTAGCAAGGGTCCGCGCCCCACCACGCACGGATCAATCCATTTCAACCAGTGAGTTCTACTGAATGGTCTTCCGTGCTAACTAACCAGACACTCTAACAATCAAAACTGTCCAAACGAAGATCTCCAATATCTCGCTGATAACACCATCACTCATAGTCACATCGTTACATGTACTTAGTAATACGACAATAACACTATTCTATCACTGACTATATAGCTACAGAGAATTCAACACAACCGGACGATACGTCCGCTCCGCACCGCACCGCGCCACAAATAAGATTCTCTCGTTATAATGTCATATCGACCACACGTTGGTTTTATCACATATATCATGGTGAAACGTCTTGAAAACTGTTTTAAATAATTGATTATAACTAACAAAATAAACCACAGTTAATTTAACTAATGTAATCGCTCCGACAAGTATTATAAAATGTTTATCTTTTGTTGAAGGGTGGAGGGCGACGCGAGAGCGACGACGCGGGACGGTGCGCGTGCGGCGACCGACGCGTCCCGCCCGCGCCGCCCGCGATCCCACCGCACCCCCTCCGAGCCCTGGATGACATGCCTCCCCCGCTACTCAGGTAACGTGGCTTACGTCAGCTTACGTCACCCTGGATGACATGCCCATGAAAGTAATAAGTACTATTACTTCCATGGACATGCCTCCTCCGCTACTCAAGTGTTATGTAACGTCAGCATATGAGTAGAGACGTTAGCTTTCGTCGGTAGCCCCAAAGTGGGCATTGGCTTCCAAAACAGCAAAGCACCATAGTGTCCTGATCATGGAGGTGGATGTTGGTCTTGGCTGTATTTGCAGTCTTTAAAACCTACCAAACCAATCCAGGTGCCCACACGGGTCATGAGTCCTCCTCATCCATCCATAAAAGACGGTCATTGACCCAGCAACCGTCTATCTACCAACCATGCTCTAGGATATAAAAGGGAGGGCCGCTCGCTACATCCTTTTGAGAAATTGCTTACTCAATAGGGGCCTATCGTCTCGGCGAGTTGGGGTGGTGCTCTACAGCACGCTCTCGCGTGCATGGCACTCTATAGCGAGTAGATCACAGGGCCCCAGCTGCCCCACAGCTGGGGTCCTTTACTCCTTGAGGTACTACAAGGCTGATGATCATGCTAGTTGCTACCTCAAGCAGACTAGCCACTCCAGCAACATCTGTGTGCCATGCCACCTAACTATCGATGACGTTGATATTGCAATCTTCTCGTTCTGTTAATTGGTATAGGAGGAAGCGACCGACGCGTATAATTTATCCTCTTTGAAAACAGAAATGCACAGTCAAAACGAAGTTTTGTAACAAGTTATTTGCATCTAGGAACAAAGGAAACATTTAGGCCGTTACTCATCACCTGTGCTCATCACTCGCGCCACAGCACACCAAAAGTAGAAACAAAAAGATCCGACAGATTCCATCCATTGCAAGCCAATTCAAAAAGTAAATCTCAAAAAAGACTTTATTATTATCTGATTTTAAGGGCCATTTTTGTAAAAACCCTGCAAAAATGCATCCGGTAATGAGTTCAGTGACTGCGCTAATTGCGTATGCACACGGCGTATCTAGATTTTACGAGTGGAGCCTAACAATTTTCTTCAGAAGTAGTATGTGCGAAAAACGGTCAAGTGCGTGTTCGTAGGCACGATACGCGAGTTTCATACAAAGTTACTTAATTTTCTCCTTGTGCTGTGTCTCATCGCTAAACAATTATTGCGATAGTGTTGCCTAGCTATCGGTATTTTTAACTATCGATAGTTTTAATCTGAAAAAGCGATACAATAGATCAGCCTATCAATAGTATCGATGGTGTAATTGAACCCTGCCACCAAAAATTTCCAATTTTTTTTTGTTTCAGGTCGAACCCCCTATACACCGAGGAAGAAGAGCAAGAGGTAGTGATAATTGTGGACTCGCTAGAGGAGGCAGTGGAGGGGGAAGTGGTGGACGCTCCCCGCACCCCGCGCCGCGCACCTTCCACATCATCAGGTAAGGAATCACATGCTCTTTGTTTTAAAACTACATCAGAAGTACAGCTGATGGTTTCGTGATCAGCTATCTATATGCATAGGTATCTATACGAATATATGCGCGCTACATGGTAGCCCAGTCGAGTGAACTAATCTTCTGGCTTCTGTCAGATTTTGACTGTTGGCTAGCAACCAACTGTTAATCTTTTTTTTCTCTTTATTTTTCTTTATAGGGGCTTTTATCTTTTTAAGATATGTCAGCCCCATCGTACCTTTCCCAAGGGATTTACGTCTGAGGAGATGTAACGAAAATTTTTAGAATTTTTTTTTGCAATTGGTTTCTACCAAATTATCTGGGTAATTACCTATATTATTGTAACTCAACCTTTTTTCCTTCATTAGTAAGTCCCTTGCACTAAATACTATATAACTAGAGTTTATATAGTAGTTGCTTTCACACTTGTATTTGATACAATCTATAAGTAGGTAAATGTTGGACATCTTCTATCACCCCACATACTTTTTTGAGACTGCTTTTAATCTATCATCTAAAATAGCAACACTATACTTTATTATCCCAATGAAGTGTTTATAACTTACTTTCTTTCTCTCTGCTAAGGGTACGGCAGCGGCGGCGGGAGCCACGGCCGCGTCTCCCCAAGCTTACCAAAGACGGAGTTCGCGGAACCGCGGCTCTCAGACTCCGACAAGAACGATGGATCTCACACCACCTCGGACTCCGACAGTCCAGGCTGCACGCTGTCTAGGAGTCTGAAAGAGGACATCAGATCATGCCTAGGCGGTTGCAGGTTGGTAACATTGTTTTTCATGTGGAAAGTACCCTTGTTAACCGATCAGTTCTCGAACCTACTAAATACCACACGTGTCAACGCCATAATACCGCATCATGCTTGGACCGAATGCCTCAGACGCCTTGCCTTCCAAATTACTCTATCGACCACCCCTTTGGCACACCTTTGGTTTAGAACACATTACTAGTCTATTAATCTCCACTTGCTCTTCGACTTACAACGATGGATCTCACACCACTTTCAACTTTGACAGTTCACGCTGTCTAGGAACCTGAAGGAGGATATCAGATCATGCCTAGGTGGTTGCAGGTTTGTAACACTTTTCCAAGTAGACCCTCGTCTACTGCTCAGTTCACATCCACTAATAACATCAAGATGACAATGCCATACATTCCGCTTTATGCTTGGACCGTTACCTTGATGACCCTCTTCCGTTCTCTGATAGTCTACTACTCCATTGCCTTCTAAGCTGCTTAACAGCATCTGATGTATTAATAACGACTTCCTAATGGTTACTGCGAATCGCGTCTTAAATGTGGCTTCTGTCAATTTCAGCCTGCAATTGCAAGAAAAGCAGAATTGATGTTTCGCATTTCGGAATGCTTTCCTTGAATAGCGTGATAAGATATAGAGGCTTGTAGAGATAACACCTATGCATTTTCAGATGGGAGAAAGACGTCGGCGACGTCGTAGAAGCAGCAGTGCGGGGCGCGGGGGGTATCAGCGCGGCCCGGGCCCGCCTGCATGCGGCCCTGTTAGCTCTGCACGAGCCTGCTCGAGTTCCAAACCGGGGCCCGTCGCTGCCTTACTGCGGCCCTGGCGTCCGGCCCGGTGACGTCACCATGATGCCCAAGACTACGGAGATGTCTTTATTGGTGAGTTTTTTTTACATTTTTTTCAAATTTAGCTATAATGAAACATTGTTTTCATCGAAATACAACTACAGGTGGGCCGAATATAAAAAGTATACCACTTTAATAGTGGACTAGCTTTCGCCCGCGGCTTTTCGTGATTTTTCCACGGCAACAGAGCTTTTTACACGACTGACCAAAAAGGAGTGTTATGTTTTCAGGGTTCATGTATGTATGTAAGTTGCTTTATTCCACCAGAAGTCCTGAACGGCTTAACAAATTTTGATGTGAGAGGTATTGTTAGATTCTTTGCATTTCTCCAAGTAATATAGGCTATGTAAATTGTCAGTCGTGTTTTTTATTTTTTAATAAATAGGTTGTTTCCGAGATGAAAGGTACCCTATGTCATGTCCTTCTCCGTACTTCTAACTATGTGTATGCGAAATTTCAGGAAGATTGGTTCAGTAGATAAAGCGTGAAGAAGTAACAAAAAATCAAACTCACTTTCACATTTATAATATTGTAGTTAGGATTGTATTTCAAGGTGGTATACTTTTCTATGTGGCCCATTGTACGTAATGTCTCGATGATTGTACCTATATATATTTTAGCAAAAATCCATTTGCCATCTATTTACATATCTGTTTATTTTCATTAAAAGCGAGATTGCGATGATCTTTACTGTACAAAACGTAGTAAGTATGAGCCGTTTGTCACGGTACATTTGATCTTCCTAAGGGCATAACTATTAAACAAATTATTATGCAGATACCTTCAATATACAACCTTAGTACTTCCAATTGATTCGACCCTCAGGCCTTAAGGGCTAAAACAATTATTTTCAAATCGATACATAATATTTATTTCGTGATGCAAGATACTATCAAAGGGCCCGATAATACTACTGCCCTTATAATTACGTGTTTATTTAAATATAATTGTCTATAAAATATGTCTGTTTGTAAATGGTAGAAATAATAGTTTGGACCTCTAGGGCGATATAATTGGTATGGAATAAATAATACTTAGTAGGTAGTTTAAAGTTATGAAAATTTGTGTTGATATTTGTATAAGAATTACGAAATGCTAAATCGTGAGTCAAACCATATTGAGAGGATTATGTGATGTTTATGTGCATATAGAACAAATCAATTTAAATTGGTACGAAGTGATGCAATGGTTTAAAAATTTACAAAAAGTCGTAAGCACATATTTCAGAATATCAACGTTATTGTTGTTATCATTTTTCAATTATTTTTTTGCTGAAAGAGACAGTGGATTCGATTATTCGATATTAAATCCAACTTGATACCTTTAAGCGTTCCTGAGAAAAAAAACTTTAGCAGACAAACGGACAAACAAAGTGATCTTATAAAGGTTCCGTTTTTGCCTTTTAGGATACGGAACCCTCAAAATTAAAAAAAAGAATAGTTTTCAATTTGTTTTTCAATAAATCGAAGTCCTTCGGAGTCAATAACGTAAAACACATTCTAATAAGCCTCCTAGATTACGTCAGTAAAAACGTAAATGGACCAATTTATAACATTAATAACGACATTGTATAACGTCAAATTATGCGTATTTCCATTCATATCAAACATCCTAATCACATTAGAATGTTTCAACTGCAAAAATTATCATAAAAAAGATTGAGATCTTTCTTTGTTGTACACGGAAAATAATTACATACTAGCTCTACATTGTACAGTCAACTGAATATCTACCTACGCAATTTCTTTTCTTATGTAAAACTAGCTTTGGCCCGCGGCTTTGCCCGCGTGAATTTCCACGGGAACAGTGCTGTTCCCCGGGATGAACGGCCTTCTCAGTACTTCTAACTATGTGTAGAGGTATATTAAATTTCAGGAACATTGGTTCAGTAGATAAAGCGTAAAGAGGTTACAAACAAACAAATAAACAAATTCGCACTTATAATACTCACTTTCGCATTTATAATATTAGTTAGGATAGGATTAAATAGCTATCAATACTTTATTACACCATTTATAGAAAATAACATACAAAGTTGTAACAAGGGTAAGCTCGCTACACCGTAGACCTGATCTCTGTCCTCGGGCAAGATTGTGGTCAAGGGCAAACCTATATTTGATTTTTAAAAAAAGCAAACGAGTATGCTCCTTGCCTCTCTCTCTCTCATCTGAGCGCTTTCCCGGTTGCATCCTCAGCATGCACGTCGGAGCCTAGGGTCCGCTTTCCTCCGGGCTTACGGGTTGCCTGATAGTAATCAAATACCGCAGTCCATGGACACCAGCAATCCAATAGAAGCCACTGATGCGTTGCCGACTTTTTAAAAGCGATAGGCTCTTTTCTTGAAGGCCTTAATGTCGAACCTATTCGGGAACACCGCAGGGAAGTTTATTAAACAGCTTAGCACGCAAAGAAGTTGCGTGAAAAATGACCATGGGTGGAAATGAGGATTATTCTATGTCCACTCACTGGTTAGCGCTACTGGTGAGGAATGTTAGATGATCCAATACTGTCACACGTTTACAACCGCTGTCAAATTCAAATGACAGAATTTACCATCTGACTGCCTCTTTCGCCAGTGGCGCCAACTAGAAAGCGTCGAATCAACCCTCATTCTCATGTTACGTTGGTGGAATTCAGCGGCTGGTATAAGATTGAATAGCTCCTATTATAGCCCCCATTGTACGTACGGACAGTCACGAGCATTAATATATCGGTATAGCATCGGTCCATAAGACAATATGATAAGGTCTAAAATTGGGTCTGTGTTGCTTTATCTGATTTGCTGTCGACTGTACATAGGAAATAAACATAGTACTCACTGCAGATTTTTTGATATGTAAGTAGTTTGTAAGTCTATCAATTATAGTGTTTGCCGTTGTTATAATCTGCATGTGAATGAAAGCTAGTGATTATGAGATATGAGAGAGATCTGTGTGTTATAAACTATTGAATAAATAGTAGCCCCAATGTAAGTTCGAGGCTTGTGTTACGGGATACTAACTCAACGATACCAAAGAAAAAATATACTACACTATACTTACCATATTTTATAACATATGCATATACAGGGTGTTTTTTAAATCATTGGCATCCTTTCTACTGGTGAAAGTACTCATGAACATGAGCATTTTTTTGTATGGGACCGACTCAATCCGATGGAAAAAAAATCTGCTGTTCCATACTATTTTCCAATACCTACTCACCCGAAATGTATGGAACAGCTGATTTTTTTTTCCATCGGATTGAGTAGGTCCCATAAAAATAGTTGCTCATGTTCATGAGTACTTTCACCAGTAGAAAGGATGCCAATGATTTAAAAAACATCCTGTATAGATAAACATCCAAGACCTAGGCCAATCTGAAAAACGCGGGACCTCCTCCGGTGGGACAGTCCGGCCGGCGGCGGCGTAATAAATATTTACATTCCAAAAAATTGCAAAACCCAAAAAGAATTAAACATATTGTACCTATCTGTTACCGAGATACGATCACAGTTACACAAACACTCGTCAGATCACAATCACTTGTGTCAATCACTCGATTTGGAGATGACATTGTGAGCTGTTGACTGTCACTTGAAGAGTCGTTGTTTTTTTAATCGGATTTGATCAAAGAATTTGAAAGGTATCGGATGTTTTGATGATAGGGACGTTGATTACATACATGTTTTTGATAAAGATCCATCAATGGATCTTTGGAATGGATTCAAGTGGACCCTTGTTAGTTAAGGGACATGATATTCGAGTAGCCTTTCAAGTATATGGTCGTTCAGTCGAATTGAACGTTCAAATTATAGACGTTGTTTAAAAGGATCCAACCCAAATGTCAAACAAGCTAATTATTACAAAATAAAAAATACGACTGACAACTTCTAAAGCCAATGTCACTCGGAGGAATGCAAGGAATCTAACAATACCTCTCACATCAAAATTTGTTAAGTCGTTCAGGACTTATTGTGGAATTAAGAAACTTACATACATACCTTCTTACATACATGAACTCTGAAAACATAACACTCCTTTTTTGGTCAGTCATGTAAAAAACAAAAATACTGAATAAAAATAAATAAATATTTACGGACTAATCACACAAATGGAGTTAGCCCAAAGTAAGTTCGAGACTTGTGACAAAAATAAAAATCATATCTCGAAAGTGACATTGTGGGTTGGATCCTTTTCATTCAATGATTTTCTTGTCATTATCTTAATTTTATTCTGTTACTTTGCCGAAGTGAAAGATGACTTATGATTATGACTCTATGACCTTAAGTCACGACATGTGATGTACTTGTTTCTATCTAAATTAATTTTAATTTGTTTACTTACATACTTCGATCACGCTGAGATTCCTTGTCTTGGGTCTTGGCTTCTTCCACAACTTTCCTTTATTTAACATGCTTACTCTTTTCCTTTTTTTCAGTTAGAAAATCTTCTAATTTTTTAATTATTTCCAAATTATTTCTTCTACATTTAAGTTTAGGTCATAGATTCATTGCTTAATGATTCTTCTAAAATTCTCAACCGTCGCATTTCATCATAGCATCAATGTCGCACATTTTATAGCCAATAAACTCCTTATAAATATTTAAAACGTTATTAAACACCATAAAAACTACAAAATGTAATAATTATGGTATTAGTAAGCGTACGATCTAATTACTATTATTAATTTCTATTATTGGCATGTAACATGTTTTTAAACTGTCAAAACGCCCAAAGGGATGTGCAATGGGGCAAGATATATCTAGATCTTATCATCATGTACAGATTCTCATCAAAATGTTGATAATTAACCTTAAAAAAAATAATTTATTACAAAACATATCTATTAAGAATAAACTTTTGATATTTCTTTATACATTTATGAAGAAATACATGAATACTGGGATATATTTTCTTTGAGCTCAAATCAGTCTAGTTAGTATAGGTACTGAAATATGAGTACCTATACAAGAAAATTAATTTTGCAAATAAGTAAATTATATAGAATTTCTAAAACTCAATCAAGGTATATTTATAATCCATTGTTCTAACAAAGGTAGAGATTTTCCAAAGGGCTATCTTACACTATTACAACGAGGCAAAAAAATGTGTAATACTTAGTTCATTCTTTTTATTTGTTTAATAAAATTATATTTACCCCAAAAAAAAAGATGTATGTCCAGAATATACTTGACCAAAATTTTCTAAGGACACAACTGCATTTCATCACCGTCATACGATTTAAATCTTCAGACGCTGCCAAGTCGGTCATTGCTGCATTTTTACGTGAGAACAATGAGCAACGATAGATCGCTTTTGCATACATGCAATGTTTGTAATAAAAATTGTTGATGCTTATAAACTCTGTGCACTGTCGCATGGTAGCAGCGCCGTGTATAGCTGGCTTTACGTATAGCCATTGCGTTTGCCTCCTGGCAACATTGCGCAGACGGCTTCCGGCCGTCGACATTCAGTGGTCCTTTGAACGCGCGCACACGAGGCCGTGTCGCAGGAAATATCGCGGTGATATAGCCACCATCTTGGGTTGTTGCATTTTGAAGTCGCGCGGCGTGGCGTTAATTTTGTTTGTAATAACTGATTTGAGTTATAATTGTGAGCTTCCTTTTGTTAAATAACTATTGAACGTTCGTGTTGGTGAAAAACCCTGTTATTGTGACTGTTTCTTGTGAGATGCGAAACGTGGCTGCCTGGGGACTCCGACATCTGTTGCCGAGCCAACTTCGGGAAGAAATCTATTTGTTTGTTCTGGGGAATTGAGATCTCGGGGTAGGTTTGGTGTTTAGGGACCGCATTCCCCCTTTCCGAAGACACTCAAGATTGGATCCGAAGAGCAGAAGATTAAGTTTGGTAAGTGACCCTTGGGTTTGTGGGTGGTTGTAGTTATTAAGTTAGGTTATTATATAGGGCCCTATAGCTCCCTTTATAAGCTATAGTGGTAGCAGACTGCGTATAGGTTAGGTTTTAGGCTCTAGTCGGACAGACGCAGTGCCGTATATAATCTTTACCGTCGGGTATCATCGGGCTTTTTTGGGGACCTATAGGTCTCCACTTAAAATCTGGTCTTTTTCGGTGAAGAGGTTCACGGCGCTTCGTTTGTCCGGATTCTCTGCGCACATTTTCTGGCAGCAGAGCGTAGTTGTTCTGCACATAATCTGGTAGCAGAGCGTAGTTTATCTACCCTCTATTTGTTCGTTTGTAAAAAATAATTAATTGTTTGTAAAAATTATTAGATTTTTCTTAGTTTGTTTGTATAAGAATATTTGTAACCTTTTTTGTATTTGTTTGCGGTTTGTACCGTGCGTTCCGGGTTTGTGCCATTCTCATACCTACCGCGGTTCTTCGTGTAGTTGTTTGATTTTGTTGTTTTTTATTTACCTTTTGTTATTTTTTGTTTGTGACTTGACGCGATGGCGAAGGTCCCCAATGCTAAGGCGACACTCGCCAACGAATTGAGATGGTTTGTGACGGCCGGTGGACTCCTGTCCCGGAAGGACAGGGAGGCCGCTATACTGGAAAGAGCGGATCAGCTCCGCTCACGATTGAACAACGCGGAAGCGGCCATGGCGGCGCTTACCGAAGCCGACCTTACCCCGGAGGTCTACGCAGGTCACGTGGCGGACCTGGACCAGATCCTGAGTCTGCACGATGACATCGTGGAGGCGGCGGCCGCAATAAGGGCGAGACAGGCTGGCGGACCAGCCCCTCGCACACCTGTTAGACAGGAAGGACCAGCGGTTACTGGTCGGCTCCCCACCCTTCAGCTGTCCCACTTTGGGGGTAGGATGGAGGAGTGGGTGGCATATAAAAATATGTTTGAGTCCCTGGTCGTAGCACGACAGGATTTGTCGAAGGCCCAGAAGATGGCCTACCTCCTCTCCACTCTTGAGGGTGAAGCGCGGTCGCTCATCCAGCACCTCCGGGTGGAGGACGACCAGTACGACACGGCTTGGGAGTTATTGAACTCCCGCTACCAAAACTTACGTTTGTTAGCGGATGCGCACGCCGCACAGTTGATGGCCCTGCCCAAGGTGGCCAACAGGGCACAGTTGCGCCTGCAGTTGCTCACGCCCGTTACAGTGGCCTGTAACGCGCTCCGCACACTGGGGCTGCCGGTGGACCAATGGTCCTTTTTGCTGGTGCACATTGTATTGGGCAAATTACCCAATGACATCCGCTCGCGATTTGAGCGCGAGAATGCGGAACGGGATAGCACCACCCTACCAACATTCACTGACTTGGTGAAGTTTTTGGAGTTTGAGGCACGGGCGGCTGAGAATACCATGACGGACTCAGCGCCATCCAGAGCGCCTGAACGTAGGCCCCAACAGGGACGGCAACCGCCACCGCGTGGAGCTGGTGTGCGGGTTGCACACACGGCAGCAGTCGCGGGGGACGCGGACTGCCTGCAATGTGGCCGGATGGGCCACAGCCTGCTGCAATGCAGGGACTGGCAGAGACTGCCAGTACAAGATCGGCGCCGCATGGCAAGGCGGCATGAACTTTGCTTTTACTGTTTGGGCAGTCACTATGCACGTGACTGTCCCAGAGCCATACCATGCAGTGCATGCCGTGGGCTGCACCACGTGATGCTCTGCATGAACCGGAACGGGGATGGCCCCCGGTTGTTGAGGCAGGGGTCCCCTATGGGCGGGGGCGCTCCTGCGCGAAGCCCTCCACCATCGGACGGAGGACGCGGCTTCGCTCGTCGCACCCCCCTCGGGAGGGGGTCGCGTACCGGCGCGGGTCTTGGCGGACCGGGACCACGCGCCCCAAGGTCGTGGCCAGTATGTGGCTGGCCAGGCCCCGGATAGGGCCCCCATGGGCGGGGGCCCTAGATCGGACGTGAGAGTGGGGACACCCCCTCCACGCGGGTTACCAATGCCCAACACATGCAGCCGCAGCGGTTTTCTCCGCCGCTGCACGAGTACCCACGGCTGGAGTACCACCCGCCGTACCATATGTATGGCCGGGCCGCGGGTTCTGCCCCCCCTCAAATGGGGATGTGCACTCGCCCGCCATATTATCCGGGTCAGTGGCGCGCCCCTGGTTTGGAGAGAGTGGGGAGCCCGTAACTAGCTTGCTCCCTTGCTGGGACAGAGCCGCGGACGGTTCTGCTCCCTACCGCGGTGGTCCGCGTATGGGGTCGTGGGGGAAGCCATTAATTTGAGAGCTCTGTTGGACTCAGGGGCTCAAAGCAGTTTGGTTACCACTCGAGTGGCACACCAGTTAGGTTTAGTCGTGGAAGACTCGCCTGTGCCACTTCTTGGAGTTGGTGGCATACAAGTGAAGTGTCTGACGGGCCAGACACTTGTCACCTTTTCTTCGCTGAAGTCCTCCACAATGAGGATCACGACTTCGGCTATGGTAATGGATACCATTGCGGGTTGGCACCCCTCGACAGACATACCGCCGGGTGTGTTGTCTTTGGTTTCGGGTCTGGATTTGGCCGACCCCTTTGTCTTTCATCCCGGCCCAGTGGACTTGCTCCTGGGCTCGGACGTATTGGGTTGGATTTTGTTGGGTACCCAGAAAGCTCTGGGTTCGTCTTCACTGATGGCAGTGTCTACTATCTTTGGTTTCGCCCTGATGGGCCCTGTGTTTGATAATAGCACCGTGGAGGAGCCACCGGTCGTCGCATCAGCGTCCTTGGCCAAGACCATGCAAAGGTTTTGGGAGGTGGAGGAGCCACCTATGAGTTCCAGGATGGATCCGGAACACGCTGAGTGCGAAGCCTTCTTTCGATCAACCACGGAGAGGTTGCCCTCCGGTCGGTTTGTAACTAGATTACCATTTCTTGCTACACGTCCTAGCCTAGGGCAAAGTAGGGCGCTTGCGGAGAAACGACTGCTGTCCATGGAGCGACGCATGCAGCGTGACCACGTACTTCGCGATAAATATATTGAATTTATGCGCGAGTACGAGGATTTGGGTCACATGTCTCCGGCTCGAGTTGATTGGAGCTCAACTGAGCATTATTTTTTGCCCCACCACGCGGTGGTGAAGGCCTCAACGGGCAAGTTGCGGACTGTCTTTGATGGGTCCGCACCCACTTCGAACGGAGTTTCGTTGAATCTATGTTTGCATTCAGGTCCCAAATTGCATAGGGACATAATTGACATCATCTTGAACTTTAGAAGACATCAAGTGGTTTTTGGTGCGGACATCCGGATGATGTTCCGCCAGACAGTCATACATCCTGAGGACAGGCGATTCCAGTTGATACTCTGGCGTGAGCGCCCTGAGGATCCTGTGACGGTGTATGAACTCAACACAAACACGTATGGTTTGAAATCTAGTCCCTATATCGCCATCAGATCATTGCTTGAATTGGCAGAGCGGGAACGGATCCGCTTTCCCCGTGGGGCTTCCGTGCTGTCACGTGACTTGTATGTTGATGACGTGTGCACCGGAGCCCAAAGTATTGAGGAGGCCCTCCTACTGCGGGATGAATTGATTGAAATATTGAAGACAGGTGGCTACGAGCTACGTAAGTGGTTGTCTAATGAGCCTAAAGTTCTAGAAGGGATCCCGGAGGATCACCAACAGAACCCTCACCTGTTTGAGGATGTGGATGATCCCAACAGGATAGCGGTGCTGGGCATGCAGTACCAGCCGCTAACCGATATTTTTACCTTCCAAGTGGACTTGGAAATACCAAAGGTCTGGACTAAGAGAACGGTGTTGTCCGTAATAGCTCGTATGTTTGATCCAAGCGGTTGGATCAGTCCAGTGATATTCTCTGCGAAGTGTCTTCTTCAGAGACTTTGGACTTTGGGCGTCTCGTGGGACGAGCCGCTGTTTGGCTCTCCATTGGATGATTGGCTCGAGTTGTTTTCATCGATTAAGGAAGTCAATCGGATTGCCTTGCCTCGTCGAATATTGCCCCCCGGGAAATATCGAGCCAGCCTGCATGGCTTTTGTGACGCGTCGGAGCGAGGCTACGCCGCGTCAGTCTATATGCGGACAGTTGACGCCGATGGCCGGGTCAATGTCTCGCTTTTGTTAGGGAAGAGCAAGGTCGCCCCCATCAGGTCTAGGCTGACTATTCCCAAGCTTGAGTTGAGTGGAGCTCACCTTCTCTCTAAATTGTTGCATCACGTTGCATGTGAGCTGGCGGCCACGGTCGAGATACGGGACATCTTCGCCTGGTCGGATAGCCAGGTCGCGCTTGCATGGTTGCGCGCGGCCCCACATACCTTGGAGGTTTTTGTGGGAAATCGGGTTTCCCAAATCCAGAATATCGGAATTGATATAACATGGAGACATGTGCCGGGAGAGCTTAACCCAGCGGACTGTGCCTCCCGAGGTTGTACGGCACCAGAATTGGTGTCACACCCGCTCTGGTGGGGTCCAGAGTGGCTGATGGGATCAGAAACTTCTTGGCCTGTCTGTCAGACAGATGTTACTTCTTTGAGTTTGACTGGGCTCCGTGTACATGCTGTAGTCGCTGAGACGACGTCGGAGCCGGATTGGCTACTTGCTCGGTATAGTAGCTTGGATAAGCTTCTGGGTGTTACCAGTTGGATTAAGCGTTTCATACATAATTGTAGAAACCCACAGGCAAAGCGGTTGGAGCCGATTGCAGGTGCAGAAGAGCGCCGGAGCGCATTGTTGCATTGGGTCTGTGTCGTGCAGACCGGACGGTTTGAGTCAGAGCTTCGTATTTTGCGCGACGGACGCGCTAAGTTGAAGGGCGCGGTCGCTCGTTTGAACCCGTACATCGACTCGGATGGGCTTCTTCGGGTTGGAGGCAGGCTCCGGAAGGCGGATCTTCCATATGAGACTCGCCATCCTCTGTTGTTGCCCAAGGGCGGACCCTTGGTGCAACTTTTGGTGTCTGATCGACACATTCGTAACGCCCATGCTGGGTGCAATGCTTTGTTGGCTATTTTGCAACGCGAGTTTTGGATTTTGTCTGCCCGAAGAGCAATCCGTAGTGTCCTGTTTCGATGTATTGCATGTTATAGGTTGAAGGCATCCACGATGCAACCACAGATGGGTGATTTGCCCGCTGATCGAATCCGACCTTCGAGGCCGTTTGACGGCGTTGGAACCGATTTTGCCGGTCCCTTTTCGATCAAGGCTTCTCCCTTTCGTAATGCCCGTATTGTAAAGGGCTATTTGTGTGTATTTGTTTGTTTGGCCACCAAGGCTGTCCATTTGGAGGTGGTATCGGCTCTGACTACGGAGGCCTTCGACGGTTCGATTTTAAGGAGAGCTGTGACCTCTCTCGCCCGCCTTCCCGTAGAGTAAGCTAGCGGTCTGCTTCTCAGACCGGGACGGGGGGATGTTTGTAATAAAAATTGTTGATGCTTATAAACTCTGTGCACTGTCGCATGGTAGCAGCGCCGTGTATAGCTGGCTTTACGTATAGCCATTGCGTTTGCCTCCTGGCAACATTGCGCAGACGGCTTCCGGCCGTCGACATTCAGTGGTCCTTTGAACGCGCGCACACGAGGCCGTGTCGCAGGAAATATCGCGGTGATATAGCCACCATCTTGGGTTGTTGCATTTTGAAGTCGCGCGGCGTGGCGTTAATTTTGTTTGTAATAACTGATTTGAGTTATAATTGTGAGCTTCCTTTTGTTAAATAACTATTGAACGTTCGTGTTGGTGAAAAACCCTGTTATTGTGACTGTTTCTTGTGAGATGCGAAACGTGGCTGCCTGGGGACGCCGACATCTGTTGCCGAGCCAACTTCGGGAAGAAATCTATTTGTTTGTTCTGGGGAATTGAGATCTCGGGGTAGGTTTGGTGTTTAGGGACCGCATTCCCCCTTTCCGAAGACACTCAAGATTGGATCCGAAGAGCAGAAGATTAAGTTTGGTAAGTGACCCTTGGGTTTGTGGGTGGTTGTAGTTATTAAGTTAGGTTATTATATAGGGCCCTATAGCTCCCTTTATAAGCTATAGTGGTAGCAGACTGCGTATAGGTTAGGTTTTAGGCTCTAGTCGGACAGACGCAGTGCCGTATATAATCTTTACCGTCGGGTATCATCGGGCTTTTTTGGGGACCTATAGGTCTCCACTTAAAATCTGGTCTTTTTCGGTGAAGAGGTTCACGGCGCTTCGTTTGTCCGGATTCTCTGCGCACATTTTCTGGCAGCAGAGCGTAGTTGTTCTGCACATGCAACTTGGCGCGTCCACTACCAGATTCTTAATTTGGTAAAGTCATTTATTTTATTGAAGCCTTCGGATTACATATGAAAGATTGAAGCAGAAAAATGTATGTTGTTTTGCGTGGGATTACAATTTTATGTCTTGTGATTATTTTACCAAGATTATTAAAACCGTTGACTGCATGCGCAGCGCATTCCATTGAATTACGGTTTATTTGACACGATTGTCCAAAAATGGACAATTGTATGATGATTTTAAGGTCTATTTATAATATTAGAAGAGTTTGGTAAGCTATCTAATCTCTGGATCTACCAGCCGTATTTGAAAAAATATTTCTCTGTATGAAAGCCTCAATCATTTGGCTATCATGTCATGAGACGACAAATAATGTCAGGGTAGAGCACAGACACCTGAAAATTATGAAAGGGCAAAGCCGTATTTTGCCACAGCCTGACATAAGCCATATAGGACTCTGAAGTTCCTACGCTCGTTCTATATATAACTCAAAAGTGACTGACTGACTGACATAGTGATCTATCAACGCACAGCTCAAACCAATGGGCGGATCGGGCTGAAATTTGGCATGCAGGTAGATGTTATGACGTAGGCATCCGCTAAGAAAGGATTAACGCGAGCGAAGCCGTGGGCGCCAGCTTGTCTAAAATAAAGTTAGTTTTAAAATTACTGTTAATGTATCGTCGTAATTGCACATTCCTAAATTAAGTATTTACTTTATTGTTCTAATTTCGTCATTTTAAAATCGTGAAGGATGTTTACTGGTCGGTACAACCTGCTAACATCAAGTTACCCTGCCTGAACTATATGTAACAGGAATAAAGGCTAATTTCCAATGAGTTTGGGTAGGTTGGTGTGCTGACTGTACTAGTCGTATTTATTACCCGAGATGCAGTTATTTTGCGTCGACCTTGGTATTTGAATAGATCCTCTGCTGATGCGTAAATTGCTAAGATCAATTAATTTTATCTTAATTACCCAATAATCTTGATAAATCCTTAGATAGCAGGACATCTACCTATATGAATTTATAGATTTAATAGGACTAAACCTATTATAACTTTGGTAAACAGAGAACCAATTTTATGATAAAAACTAGCTTTTTCCTAAGAATTTCGATTATCATGTCTTTCACCCTCTTAGGGATAGAATATCCTTAATTTCTTTCTCTCTCTCTCTCTCAGCCAAAAGACGACAATTTATTTTTATATATTTATTTTGATTTTTCTCACCTTTCTCAGTGCTGACTTTTTAAAAATACAAATTCACTTCACACGAGAACAGCACAAATAAATTAAAAAAAAACAACAATATCAGTATCGGTAAGCGCGTACAGAGTTGTAATATGTATGTATATCATAGTAATTGTGTAAAATCCAAATCGTCAAATCCTTGTACCAAATCCTATGATCCTTGTTCAATGGTACATTGAGATTTGGTACAAAGGTGGAATAAAATCTAGAATAGCACACATTGCCAACTGTTTCACTTTCCTACACGCGACGCTAACTTACTCCTTTATTTGCTTCATAAATGGAGTATTATAGGGACAAACATTATAACTATCCTATAGGCCCCGACACGAGATCGTATAATATAAGTACATCATCGTCTTATTTTCTACGCCTTCCTTCCGGCAGGTAGGTATAGGATGTACCTATTATTTACACGAGTGTACCAAAAAAGAAAGATACGAATTATTATTGGAAACATAAAATTAATAAATTTTTACATACTTATTTTATAAGGGGTCGTGGCGAGACTTTTAGAAGCCTTTAGTGGGATGAAGTTGGGAGAAATAAACTTGGCACTTGATTACAGGATCGCAACTTCAAATATCTATGAAACGGAGTAGCGTTTTGATGGCAAACTATTTCCATCTCATTCGTAGCTGCAGTTCCTCGCATAAGTGCATCTCTATCGGTACCTCCGTTTTGACATTTGTATCGGACACTTTTTTTGTATGGGAGTCCCGTCTCTTATAACGTAGTGATTACATTCTATCACTTACCTACTCGACTAGTTTGATCAAATCAAGGAGTGAGCGACTACACAAGTATGCAAGTTACTCAACTCTCACCAAAACTAAATATTTCCACTTCGCAAGTGAATGTAATGTAGTTCATGAACGGTATGTAGCAATAGCGACTGTTTTGCATATCACAAAATTATTTAACTTGTCATCATGGAATTGGGTTTCAGGTGTCTTTTAAATACCTCTGGTTGACAGAGCTATATTTTTTGGGTCATCAAAAAATTTATTGAGAAGGAGTGGGTATGGAACTTACAAATACTCGACAAATCGCCGTTAGATATATAGCAAACTGATAGGTCCTATATTTATTCCTTTCGCGGAGATAATGGGCCCCTAGGGCGCTGAAGTTAGATTTTTTTTAAAGTAGATACATCTTATCGTGTCTCATCATGGCTACTGCAGACTCAAGAGTGGGTACATACTTTGCCCAGCGGATAAGCCTGGGTTTACAGCGGGGAAACGCTGCCAGTATTCTGGGCAAATCGCCTCAATGTGGTGCGTTGAAGGAAGTGTTATTTGAACGATTATAAATAAATAAATAAATAAATTCTTTATTGGGAAACAAAACAGTTAACATAATTAACAATTACTGTTACTTAAATACAAGTACATCTTGAAAACTTATCTAAACAAGGTTTCACCAAAATCCACACTAGGAGAACCTGTGTCGTGGAGTTGGCGTCTTCCCATCAATGGAGCTTAATTAAACATAATTATTTGTCATGATTTTTTTATGTTTTTGAGCCCACGGGAATGAAGCCCCGGGGTGAAACTAGCGGTCATCGTCATTACTCAGAAAATAACACGAATGTGTCTATTTGATTTTTATTTCAAACTAGCAGGAGCTTGGCACTTTGTTTCCGTGGGAATTACAGATATCCACCTCTTAGTGCTCCCCTACAATCCCTTAGGAACCTACATGCCAAATAGCGTTCTACTACGCCCAATAGTTTTATATAGGTACCAGCTGTTGCCAGCGGCTTCGCCCGCGTGAATTTCCCTCGGGAACAGTGCTTTTTCACTGGTTGAAAGATACCCTATGTCCAGTACTTCTATTTGTATCTAAAATTTCAGGAATATCAAGCGTCGAGCGTTCACATTTATAATATTAGTTAGGATAAGGAGTAACAGTGCTTTGAAAGAGTATCAAACAAAATTTACAAGTATACATTTATGTAAATACTTTGAATAAATAAATGTAGCTTTCGTGAGTAAAAGCTCGTAATGTAGCAGTAATGAACGGGTAGAGCTTAGAAAGCTCGCATGTAACTGACACGGTTGGAAATGAGTGTGATTTATGTTATACTTAATAGATTTTTATTTCTGACACTTTTATCTTTCTAGTATTGCATGGGCTTTTGTCTTAGAGCATTAAAATGCTCTAATAACAATTACTAAACATATTACGATGACATTTAGTACACGGGGAAATTATCAATCACATGTTTTGTTACCCTACTTGGATCTCTGTTAGGTTGTAATAGTGGCGAAATCGCAATGTATTTGAGTTGGTTAATGTGATGTTGACTGTATATCATTTACTAGCTGTGCCCCGAGGTTTCGGAATGAATTTGTGTAATTCCCCGTATTTTTCTTCCGTGTACCTACCAAATTTCATCGAAATTCGTCCAGTAGATTTTGTGTGATAAGTAGGTGCTATTATAGTAAGTATTAAAGAGTATTTAGAAGACAAAATATCTATTTGATTGATTTTCTACTGACTATTTTTCGAAATTGTATTTTTAATTGACATGCTTCCTTTTTATTTTGACCAGTATTTGTGAATCTAATTTGAAATAGAACTAATCTTATTATATTTGCACACCTTACCAAGGTAGAATGTAATTGGACACCTAATTTTTAAGACCTTTGTACATACATTTTATTACAAACTAGCTGTCGCCCGCAGCTTCGCCCGCGTGAGTTTCGCTTAGATGAAAAATCTCTCTTGGAGCATTTCATCAGATGTTCCAGATCTTCAATTTCTATACGTCAGCAGAAAATGCTCATCAGGTTGAACGACTTTTACTAAGGCGCCATTTCCATATTTCTTATAGTTTAAATGTTCTGTTTTGGTTCTTCATCAGGTGTTCCAGTTTTCAAAATCAATTATAGCTTAAATGTTGCCCAGGCCACAGCTAATAGCTATACAACAAAAAAAGTTTCATTCAAATCGGTTCAGTACTTTCGGAGATTAGCGTGATCATACATACAGACAGTCAGACAGACAGACAAGAAATTCCAAAAAAAATTTTTTGAGTTCTATTATTCTTTTTAAGTGTCCCTCTATCCATTTCAGTCAAAAATACTAAATGTACAGACAAAATATTTTTACTGTTTTATTACCTATATGTATAGATAAAGAGATTTTGAATTTTAACATACTCACAAAGTCACACACAGTCAAATTTTCGCATTAAAATATTAGTAGGATAGAAAAGTAGAATGCCTCACAATTTTATATTTTTATTTACTTATCTTTAAAAAAATCTAAAGCGCTCGCAACAGACTGTTGATCTCCTAAACCAGCTAATAAAATATGATTTATTAATCACACTCAGGGTAATAGCCCCTTTTGAGTAATGGAGGCAATTGATGGCAAATATACTATTTATTAACATTTATCAGACAGCGATAAATTTTGAATAACTGGATTTTTATGATAGCTGTCAGATATATACTTCATTAGATTCTAAAATGGATGCCTATTATATAGTTGCCTGAAATATTGAACATAAAATGATACGAGAAATTTAAAAATACAAAAAAAAACTTTAATTTCTCTATTTGAATTGATTTGAAACGATATGCGGCCTGTGTTTTTCGCGGGTTTTTCGTCTTGTACTGTTTATTACCAATCTGAATTTTGTCATGGAGCTTGACTATTACATGACGTAACTTAAGTCATCGGAGTTACAAGCCACGTGGAATTATCCAATTGGGTAATTTACCCATTACCCCCTATTGTGGATGGATATAATTGGGAAGTACGCTTGAGAACGAAAGTGTTTATTTTTTATAATGACAAATCACACAGATTGAGTTATCCCTAAAGTAAGTTAGACTTGTGTTATGGGATACTAACTCAGCGAATACTATATTTTATAACAAATACACGTATCATGCATCCAAGACCCAGGGCAATTTGAAAAAATTCTTTTTCCATCTTGATCAGACCGGGGTAGAGATGAAAATGACCGAAGCGGCTGAATTTGACTGACAGTCATTTACGGTCAAATTGGTCAAAAACGCTTATTTATAGTCATTTTCATTTTAAGTGTTTTTACCTAACTGCAAAGGAAGGGTTACCTATGTTTTTCACACGTATCTTGTATGTATAAAGGTACTAGCTTTAGCCCGCGGCTTCGCTCGCGTGATTTCACACGGGTACAATGCTTTTTCCCATTATGAAAGTTACACTATGTATGTCCTTCTCAGTACTTTTAACTATGTGGTTGCAAAATTTTAGGAAGATTGGTTCAGTAGACTAAGCGTAAAGAGGTAACAAACAAACGAACTCACTTTCGCATTTATAATATTAGTTAGATTAAGTAGATGGTCATTTTCATTTCAGATGTTTTTACCTAACTGCAAAGGAAAGGGTTATGTTTTTCGCCCGCGGCTTCGCCCGCGTGATTTTCACACGGGTAAAGTGCTTTTTTCTCGTTATGAAAGGTACACTATGTCCTTCTCAGTACTTCTTAACTATAAGAAATGCGATTAGTTTCGATACAATTAGATCGATATTATCGATTAATTGATCGTATTGATTATAATCGATCATATTGATTTAATTGTATTCTGGACCGGGGATCGAACCCGGGTCCTCCGGTGTGGCAGTCCGGCGTGATGACCGTTAGTCCTCAGAGTTTCATCTGTTTTTCAGACGTGTCAATAATATACAATATTAAACTCGCTAGGTTTGATATAAATAACATACC
>CM031582.1:3865518-3888458 GCA_018467065.1 Ephestia elutella
TTAATAAAATCGAATAAAAAATGTGAAACTTTTACACAGAAAATTTGTTCGGTACCCTGCAATATCCCAATTAATATTCTCGTTAAAGTACCGTCGGCAAAACACCACTCGCCGGAGATTGTCTACTAGAGATGCACTCGGCGAATAGGACCTGTAAGTTCTGCATCCAAGCAATTTGCTCAGTACCGTCAGCAAATTAGGTTTTAACAGGGGATCTAAAAAGGCCACTTTGACGAACTAGAATATGATCAATTTGCCGTATTTAGGTATAGGTAATGGATCTAATTCAGATTCGTGAAAATGGCTTTTTAAAGACGTTGTTGACATTCGGCCAACGGGGGTTTTAATTCTTCCAGTGGACTGTATATTTGCTGGTTATTGTTCTTGAAGACTCTTGAAGAAAACTCTTGAGGATCACTATTCACTTTATTCACTTTAGCTTGATCTGGGTCGCTGCTGCTTACACACTGACTAAATGCGGCAGCGACCCATTGTTTTATGTACACAAAGCCGGGCGCAGCGAGCGCACCGGTGCGCGAAGGCCCCGACCAATCACAACGCTCCGGCAGGCCGCGTCTACCTGCGTGGGGGGCGAGCCCGGCGGGGGTTCGCCCGCTGATTGGCCATAATGTAGGCGTTGTAATTGGTCGGTCCTTTTACAAAAATTGCAAAAATGTTGGTTGCGGCGCGGTGTTCGATAACCGCGTGGTATTTTATTTCGGCGCGCGGCCTGTCGCCAACATCCTCCCTCCGGCGAAGGAGTCTCGTAGCCCTCTCAGTAAGACAGCCGCGTGCCCGTCGTGCAGCGCGTCCTCTCCCTCTGGTCCGGGGAGAGTGCGGTTGAAGAATGCAGCACGACGATCTTCGACGTTGGCCGACGAAAGGTCCCGCCTTTGGTGGAGACCTCCACGTTGTGTACCACGCCGTCCGGTCCCGGGAACGTGCGCTCGATGATCCCTCGCGGCCATGTGTTGCGAGGTAACGTGGGGTCGGCGACGATCACTATGTCGCCGACTTTGTACTCTCCCCGGCGCCCGTTGTGGTCGAGGCGTGGCACGATGGTCGGCAGGTATTCGTGAAGCCAGCGGCGCCAGAAGGTGTCGGCCAGTCCCTGCGCTGCCCTCCATGTCTTTCGGTCGGCCGTGTCGCATGGCCCGGTGAAGGGTAGGCCCGTCGATGACCCCAGCAGAAAGTGATTGGGAGTCAATGCTTCTGGGTCATCAGGGTCGACGGGCACATGCGTCAGAGGGCGGGAGTTGACCGCATGCTCGGCCTCGGCGAGCAGCGTGGCCAGGGTTTCCTCCTTCGGCGCCTTCTCGTGCAGCGTTGTGGATAATGCGGTTTTGATCGACCGCACCATCCTCTCCCAGGCGCCTCCTTGGTTGGGCGCTCCCGGCGTGATGAATTTCCATGTTGTCCCGTAGGTGAGGCCCGCCCTGGCGAGTTCGGGGAGCCAGTGGTGATAGGCCTTCCGTAGCTCGACGTCCGCCCCCCTGAAGTTGGTCCCGTTGTCGCTGTAGATGACGGCGGGCCATCCTCTTCGTGCCGCCATTCGTCTCAGCGCCATGATGGCTGAGTCCGTAGTCAGCGATGCCACCAGTTCCACGTGCACGGCTCTCGTGGTGAGGCACGTGAACAGTGCGCCCCACCGTTTCTCGTGGCGTCGTCCGATCGTGACGGTCATGGGGCCGAAGTAGTCGACCCCGCAGTAGCTGAAGGGCCGCTGAAAGGCGCGCAGGCGCTCGGCTGGCAGGTCCCCCGTCGGCGGGCACGTTGGGCGCGCTTTCCTCAGGCGACACATCTGGCAGGATGCAGCCACAGCTTTCACCGTGGGTCGTAGCCTCGTGATGTAATACTGCTGGCGTAGGTCGTTCACCACCCGCTCCGGATTGGCGTGCCCGGCTCTCTTGTGAGCCCGGGCGATGAGCAGCCTGGTGAAGTCGTGGCGGCCACTCAGTACGACCGGATGTTTGGCCTCGTCGGGGATGTCTGCCTTGTTAGCGCGCCCGTTGATTTTCAGCAGGCCGCCGTCGAGTATCACGTTGAGACGGCGGAGCGGGCTGGATCGTGGCATGGGGTGTCCTTTTCCCAGTTCTTCTAACTCGTGTTGGAACGAGTCTTCTTGCGCGCGAGAGCCCCAACGCGCATCCGGACCGCCTCTGGCACTTTGTTCAAGGCGGTGTTGAAGCTCAGGCCGTCGGTCGTTGAGTCCCACAGCAGTCCCAGCATCTTCTCGGTACCGCCCAGTTGCGTGGTCGCGGCCTTGGCTCGTCGGTCTTTCGGAGTCGCGGCGAGTAGCTCGGTGTCGTTGCTGTTCCAGCCGCGCAGGTGGAAGTCCGCTCGCTGATGCACTTCGTCCACCTGTCTGATGACCTCTCTGGCGTGGGCGATGTCATCGAAGCTCTCGACGAAGTCGTCCATGTAATGCGACTCCGTTATCGGCCGTAATGCGGCCGGGTGCGTGTCCTGATGACTGTGTGCGTTCTTGTTTCGCACACTGTGGGCCAGGAACGGTGAACTGGATGCCCCGAAGATCATCGACGTCATCTTATATCTCCTCGGCGCGTCTGTCGGTTGCTCGCGCCATATGAACATCTGCGCCGGCTGGTCCTCCTTCCTTATTTTCACGCGCAGGAACATTTCCTCTATGTCCGCGGTGATCGCGTAGGCGCCCTCACGGAACCGGAACAGGATCGAGTTGAGCGACCGCAGCATGTCCGGTCCCGGCAGCAGATGGTCGTTGAGGCACGTCCCGTGGGTCTTCGCCGCGGCGTCCAACACCACTCGAATCTTGCCCGGCTTGTTCACGTTGCGTACCGCGAAGTGAGGTAGGTACCACGCGACCGGGCTGGCGTCTTCAGTTCCGTCGCAGGCTTCGGCGTAACCCTTGTTGAAGAGGTTATTCATGTTGTCGTGGTACTGCCTCTTCTCAGCCGGGTTCTTCTCCAGTTTGGCTTCGAGTGTTTTTCAGCCTTTCAGCGCGGCGTTGTAGCTCGGCGGCAGTTGGACTTCGTCGTTGCGCCACGGCAGGCCCACTTCGTAGCGTCCGTCCGCGTAGCGCACGGTGTCCTCAAAGATCTTCATCGCTCGTTGGTCTTCGCTCTTCACGTGTTGCGAAGTCAGTGACACTCCCAAGGCATCGAGTTGGAAGTGCTTGGCCACCATGTCCTCTAGTGGCTCGGTGTTGGCGGACTCGTCGACGATGTGCAGGACGTTGTCGGTTCGTCTCAGCGTTGCGCTCGGTGCCGCGCCGTGAAGCACCCAGCCGAGTTCGGTTCTCGAGGCGGCCGGCTCGTTCGCTTCTCCACAGCGCAGCTCTCTCGTCACTATGAGCTGCCAGTTGTCGGTGCCGATCAGTATCTTCGGCTTCGCGTTGTCGTAGACCACGTCATCCGCGTTGAGGCCGCTGAGATGACGCAGCCGTAGTACTTCTGCTGGGATGGACTGCGGCGTAAGGTCCAGGCCCACCATTGTCCTGGCGGCGATGTCGAACGCTTGCCCGTCGGCGCCCTTGACGTTGAGCTTGACGCGGCGGCTCTTCACCTCCTGATGCTCGTTGCCGACGCTCTTCACTTGCAGGCACGTCGATGGACCGTCGGCGCCGATCTGTTGCGCCAAGTCGCTGTCCACCAGCGTGATAGTGGAGCCCTCGTCGAATAGCGCGAAGGTTCTTAGGCTCCCTCGCTTCCCGGAGATTGTCACCGGGCAGATCTTCAACTTGACGTCACTGCGTGTAGCTGTAGCAGTGACGACGGCGGACTCCGGGTCGGCAGCAGTGGCGGCGTCGTTGGCCGTCGCGGCGTCCCTTTTCGGCTCGTCGTGGAGTAGCCGATGGTGCGGTCGTTTGCACCCGTTGATGCCGCAGGACCTCCTCTTGCAGTTGAACCGGCGGTGTCGGCTGGCCATGCACTTGAAGCACAGCCCGTTCTTCTTTATGACTTCCCAGCGCCCGTCAAACTCCATTTTCTTGAACGCTGGGCAGTCGGGCAGCGTGTGTTGTTCTTCACACGCAGGGCAGCGCTCGGCGTCCTCAGTCGACGTGGTTGTCGCGTACACCAGCTTCTTCTTCGGCTCCGGTCGCGGAGCGGCGGGGGCAGCGGCGGCGGCTGCGGCGGCGCGAGTCGGCTCTCGCTTCGGTCGGTTGGTGTACGCGTGCTTCAGCTCAATGTCGGACTGTTGCATGAGGTATCTTGATAGCCTCAATATGTCCGGCTCGCCTTTTGGTTGTGTCTCGGCGTACTGGCACCACCCGTACCTCATGGCTGGAGTGAGCTTCTCCAGCACCTCTCGTACTAGTGCCCTGTTGTTGATGTAGCTGACGTCGATGTTGCGCAGGACGTGTACTGCGTTCTTCACCCTGATAGCGAAGTCAGCTATCTCCAGTGGTCCTGTTCCCATGCGTGGCAGTTGATGCAGGTCTTCTTCAGCTATGTCGGCCAACATCTCAGGCCTCCCGTAGCGATGCTCCAAGGTCTCCATCACTTCGTCCGGGTGTGTGTCGGAGCCCAGTAATGCTGACACGCATTCGTAGGCCTTCCCCCGCAGGCAGTTGCGGAGTCTCGCGATGTTTTCTTCTGGCGTAAACTTGTAGAGACGCGTTGACATGCGCAACGCTGCGGTGAATGGGATCCACTCCCTCGGTGCCCGGAGAATATGGGCAGGTCCGCGCTCTGGCGCGTCGGCGGTCGATTGTTCGCTCGGTCGTTCGGCGTCGGCGATCTGGGGCGCGGAGGCGTCCTCCGGCCGTGCGGCGCTGGCGACTTCCGACGTGTTTCTGTCGGATGTGTCCAGTCGATCCTTCTGCTGGCGGCGGGCGTTGCAGCGGCGGCGGCGGTGGCTGCTGCGGAGCTCGAATGCAGATGAGGTGCGTCGACTGGTCGCGGCACAGGCACGGGGTTGACTTTCGGCTCCTCCGTGTAGCGACGGCGGCGCTCGAAGTGATGGCGACGCCCGGAGCGGTGTCCAGCCAGGCGTGAACTCGTTCAATGTTCTCGACTGGTTCTCCGTCTTCTGAGGCACTGTCGTCTTCTTCTAGCGCAAGGAGGTCGGCGGCTAGACGCTTTCTTCTAGGTCCGCCTCGATCTGTAGCTCCTTGCGGCGTATCTCCTCTATGAGCTGTAGTTCCTTGCGTCGGATTACAGCCTGGCGTTCTGCGGCTTCATATCGCAGACGTGCCGCGGCGCTCGCAGTTGACTTCGTAGAGCGTGCAGTCCGAGACCGAGAGCCTACGGCTAGCGGCTGGCGAGCGACCCCACCCACTTGTGTACGGCACTGATGTTGTGTCGACTCGGTGGTGGGGGGTGCGTCGGACTGCACAGGGCGAACGGTCGGCTGCACTGCGGGCGGCGCGGGCGGCGGGGCACTGGCCGAGTCCCCGGTTGGAATGGTAGGCGCAGCGCTCGATGCGGACGGCGATTGAGGTGGCTCGTCAAAAACACGACGACCCTCATCCGCTCCGACTTGGCTTCTAGTGAACACCATCTTGAAATCTTGATTCCTTCGGTTTCTTGAGTCTTGAGGTTCTTCTTTATAATCCGGCTCGAAGGACCAAACTGTTGACATTCGGCCAACGGGGGTTTTAATTCTTCCAGTGGACTGTATATTTGCTGGTTATTGTTCTTGAAGACTCTTGAAGAAAACTCTTGAGGATCACTATTCACTTTATTCACTTTAGCTTGATCTGGGTCGCTGCTGCTTACACACTGACTAAATGCGGCAGCGACCCATTGTTTTATGTACACAAAGCCGGGCGCAGCGAGCGCACCGGTGCGCGAAGGCCCCGACCAATCACAACGCTCCGGCAGGCCGCGTCTACCTGCGTGGGGGGCGAGCCCGGCGGGGGTTCGCCCGCTGATTGGCCATAATGTAGGCGTTGTAATTGGTCGGTCCTTTTACAAAAATTGCAAAAATGTTGGTTGCGGCGCGGTGTTCGATAACCGCGTGGTATTTTATTTCGGCGCGCGGCCTGTCGCCAACAGACGTAGTAAAAATTGGTATTATTAATTTATGAATTCATTGGTTATTTGATAAAATGTTTCAGACAGGTAATTAGAGAGCAATAATTTGTGTACGTAGGTATCATATTTCAAAATTCTAACTCAAACTTCTTGAATGATTTGGCTAACATTTTGCAAGTTTAAAGATATAGAAATAATGATTATAATCTGTTCCACTAGCAATGTACCCTTTGCATCGTGCCTCGTGCATGTACCTATGTTTAACAAATAAATTATTCTTCCTTTCTTTCTTTCCTTTTTCTCAAGCCAGATTGGTATTATTTTCTGTAGTATTTTATACTTGGATATAGTATAAATTATACCAGTATTATACTAGATCTATAGTTTTTATACTAAGGGTGGATTCGACCAAACTTATAGTTATACCTACGCAAATAGCTATACCAGGTATATAAATATTCCTCGATTATTATCTCGAGTGAACCAATAGTTGTTTTTCCATCTTGGATACGCGTGTAGCAGAATAAACGACGAACAAAATACGAATGAATATAATGGGTCTCTAATGATTGTCATAAAAATATTTGTAATAATATAGTTCGAAATAATGTTTTTTCACATAATCATAATTAATATAAATTACAATTAAAATAATATTTTTTTAAATATTTTTTTTAACATAATTGTTTTGTAATAAATACAAATTATCATAAACATAAATAATCATAATATAATTTAATCATAATAGTAATACTCATAATGTACAGAGAAAAGAGAACTCATAATGTACGGATGCACTCAGAAAAAAAGGTAAGAATTGTTAATTTTTTGTTTTTTTGTTGTTTATGTCCGCCGCACCCTAACCTATACTAGTGTTTGTGTCAACTTAATGTGAAATAGGTATAATCAAATTTTACATAATGTCTTCAAATGTCATCAACAAAATAAAAGACGAACAAAATAAAAAAGAAAATATGTTTATGACAATAACAATTATGACAAATCTATTATGATAAACCATTTTATTAAAAAAATCTGTATGACAATCTATGATTATGACTAAACAAATATTATTACAATAAATATTATTTGAATAAAATATTATGAGAAAGGCTTTATGACAAACCATATTATGATTATTAACCTTATGAGAAATGAAAGGATCTCGAATATAATACCCGGCCAAAAGATGTTGTACTACAATGCAATGATGTAAATGCTTAGGTCATAGCAACTGTCTTTTGTAGTATTATTTTATGTCAATGACAGCAGTGACAGCAGACAGACAGAACACATGACGCACAGACGCCATTTTTATTCTAGGATTAACTCTGCTATTCCATGCATATCGTTTGTATAAGGAACTATTCCCGAATAGGCTCTCTATTCTTAGAATTGCAGATGGTAAAATGTAAAATTTATTTACTCTCTGATAACTGACGATTTATTCTAAGAATAAAATTTACTCTAGTTTGGTCGAATCCACCCTAAGTCACTAAGAAATAAATGTATATTTCCTAACTAAGTTTTGAATTACATTTTTTAACTAGTTTTACATGCTGACCGTACCAAAGCAGATTGCACCGACACAATCTACCGTCTGGGGATTACTTGGTACTTTTATCAACGAAACTTCAATCTCTTTATCGTAAATCGATAGATTTTGTTATTATTTCTGACAGATTTATTGAAATTAATTTTTTTATTAGGTATTTTACAAACTATTTGAATTTAGGTTTAGGTTGTTAGTTTAGTTTAGCATTAATTCACTATTAATGTATTTAGTGAAATAAATAAATTTTTCAATTATCCGAATAAGTAGGTACCTATTAAAAAAATCCGAGATAGGATTTGTCTTTTTAATTAACTACCATAAAGGTAGAACAAATGTTTTTTACATTTCATATTTTTATGTGACTCTACTAATAAAACATACGACTGACAACCTACATAGCCTATGTCACTCGGGAGAATGCAAGGAATCTAAAAATACCTCTCACATCAAAATCTGTTCAGCCGTTCAGGACTTATGGTGGAATAAAGAAACTTACATAAAGTTACATACATACATACACGAACCCTGAAAACATAACACTCCTTTTTTGGTCAGTCGTGTAAAAAATAATAATTAAACGGTGATGGTCGACTGGTAAACCGCTTTCTACATACCTGTAATAAAACTGTAACTGGTATTTTTCTGTAAATCCATACCTACTTCCATATCCATACTAATAATATAAAGGCAGAATAACAATTTTTTTTTATATTTTTATGCGACTCTACTATGGAAAGAGCATGGAAATAATAGCTACATTTTCATGTATGTGGGTTTCTTTATACCACCATAACTCTGAAACATTTTAACCAATTCCGATATACAGTTACAAGCAAGTTATGTATTCAATTTTAAACCTTTTTACATTGTCTTAAGGACCGAAGTATTTTCATATTACATACTCGTGACAGTATATTTGACCCTTGTTGACTATGGAACCCTAAAATCCATTCGCACCACGGATTCGTACATACAAAGAAAATTATTGTAATCTGACGCAATAACAAAAATACATATATTTCCAATTCTATCCTTACTGAAAAAGTATTAACAATGTATTTCCAACTTTATTACGTTAGCATAAAGTCAATTTTCTTTTATAAATACAAAGGTAGGCTCCCGCGGAAACGAAGCTGCGTGTAAATCCGAAAAACGTATGGTCGGGAGAAAATGAGTTGGCTTTAGGCCGGCCGTGGACGTGGTAATAAAGGGACGCACACTTGTGGATTCTCATTATGTGTTACTTACTGGTAAGCCACTGGAATGAGCTGCGAAGAAATTGGCCAAGCTTGAAATTAAATTATCGTGGTGTTATGTTGGCTGCATTAATTTTACCATGTGATATAACAAGCTAATTATTAAAAAATAAAAAACACGACTGACAACTTACATAGCCTATGTCACTCGGGAGAATGCAAGGAATCTAAAAATACCTCTCACATCAAAATCTGTTCAGCCGTTCAGGACTTATGGTGGAATAAAGAAACTTACTTACATATACTTACATACATGAACCCTGAAAACATAACACTCCTTTTTGGTCAGTCGTGAAAAAAAATAATTAAACAGTGATGGTCGATTGGTAAACCGCTTTCTACATAGCTATAATAAAACTGTAAAAATATATTTATTTGCTAAAAAAAAACATTGTTGATACATAAAAATGCACGATGTTACAGAGCAGCAAATGTTCAACCGTTGAAACGGTGGATGGCTTGCCGCAAATAATTTAAAATATACTTAAAGAATATGATAATACACTCAAAAAAACTAACTACTGTAACTGGTATTTTTCTGTAAATTCATACAGAAAAAGACCAGTTTCACATTTATACTAATAAATACTATATTATGTGAAAGTCTGTATCTCTGTTACGCTTTTACGGCTAAACCACTACACCGATTTCGATGAAATTTGGTACCTATGGACATAGTTGAAGAACCGGGGTCAAACAGGCTACTTTAAAAAAAAAATATTAACCCCCAAGGGGTTTGTATGAAAAACACTCAAGATATACTTTTTGCCACGAAGGGAACCGCGTGACAACAGCTAGTAGGAGATATTTAAGATAATAATTCTTTAGAAGACAAAATGACTATTATAGTACTTTCATATAGAAATTAGATATGGTGAAAAAATTCTATGCGAGCAGGACTTGAACTCGCGACGGTCTTTATACGACCTTGCTCTTCCAACTGAGCTATCGCATTTCAATCCTGCACATCGAAATCGCGCGTCGCGGATTCAAGTCCTGCTACTACTACAAATGGAAATGTTTTTCACCATGAACACGTCTAATTTCTATAGTGAAAGTACTTTAGTACTACATAATTGCATCTGCGATGCTCAAAAATCCAAAAACAAAATGTCAATGTGTGCGTTTTCATAGTCGAACGTCCCACAGCTACACAAGAGCGGGGGAAAAGTGCGGAAGGAGCGGGGGGTGCCATATTGCGGGAGGTGCAGGGAGTTTCCTTTCTGTACGTAGTACTAATATTAATTCTGTGACATAATCTAAGTTCAATCTTATATTACGTTGTAACTTCTAATAGTTGTGTATTTCTTTCAAATTTCATCTATCTGTCTTATGTTCTAAAAACGTCTCTGAACTGAAAACAACATTGTATCGGTAATGCTCGCATTATGTGGGCTTTTGTTGTTTATAACAGTTAGTTATTATCATAATGTGTCAGTAAATATAACGGCTCCATCGCTGTTTGCTTTGGCTCCCGTCTTCAGAAATATTTACGTATATAACAACGTATTTGCTACGTAATTTGCATGCTTTGTTTAGTGGAAAAGTGTGAGTTACTGCTGGGCTCATTTCCGTTTGTTACCCTCAACGACTGAATATGAGAAGTTTTATGAGAAGGGTTGGAGCCCTTGACTGCTGTGTAATAGAGGCTAGATCCACACTTTGGGAGAGAGACCACGCTGTAGCCAACTTTGTCACCCCGCGAGAGGAACTACCCCCTGACCATGACCTGCCCAGGCCTACCTGGAAGACGCTCAATAGGCTGCGAACCCAAGTGGGCCGGTGTAAGGACAGCCTGGCTAGGTGGGGTTTATACATAACTCACAAAATGTGTGCGAGTGTGATGTCTCTCTCCAAACTATGGAGCTTTTGTTGTCCTGCCCCCTGTGTCCTAACACCTGCACTCGGGATGACCTGATGGCCGCCACCGATAAGGCCGTAAAAGTGGCGGAACACTTTTTGGGTATAATTTGATCGTTGGAATGGCATCGACACGCCAAGAAGAACGACTAAATACGCTTAAAGAGAAAAAACCGCTTATAAAGCTTTGTGGTCACTGAAAAAGAGTTATTACCATCCGATCCACTAAATCTGATCCCGTACGGAATCCATTTTATTTTATTTATTTTGCAGAAGTGTAATCTCCAATGGAATATTTGCAAAAAGGCTCGGCCGTTTCGCTACCGTCACATATTGCATATGCACAGTATTGCACAGGCGTAAGGTGATAAATATATTGTTTATACTTTTCTGTTATACAATAGTACTTGTAGTAGGTACCTATCAAAACGGCCAAGCATCATATTTTGAGTTGTAGAGTTTGTGAAGTTAGGGCTTGTAGAGTTAGCCTAGAGCTTTTGGCTCTACATGAAATTTGATATATTTTTGATAGCGACCTGTATCTTATCTTAGTTACATTTTACATTTTGATTGGATATATTTTGGACTGGATGGAATATTTGCAAAAATCGCGGACCACAAAGTATTTTGTTATATAAAGAAAATTCGAGTGTATATAAAGCTAAATTCTATGATAACAAGATAATTATTAAAATATAAAAAATACGACTGATAACACACACTGCGTATACCACTCGGAGGAATGCAAGGAATCTAAAAATCTTACATCAATTCTGATAAGCCGCTCAGAGCTTATGGGGGAATAAAGAAATTTCATACATACAAACAAACATGAACCCTAAAAACATAATACTCCTTTTTTTAGTCAGTCAGTAGTAAAAAGCCATCATAACCTCAAGTCCATTACCAGCAAAAAGACTTTGTTCCGCCTTTCATACCTACCTATATTTTTTAGACCGAGCCAGCTTTTTCGTAAATAAATATTCTATAACTTTGGTTTACCTCCCAAACCCGGCGAGAGCCGTATCTTTGCTAAAAGTGTTAAATAAAAAATCTTCTTGTTCCGGCGTAATCTCACTACAGACAGTAAAACAAGTTCAGGTACCGCTCTTTCCCTAGAGAATGTATTTTACGGTTGTTTGAAAAGTAGGCAATTTTGTGTTTTTCTTCATTCTATTCTTTTCAAGATTTCTCGAGAAATACAAAACAGAACGAAGAATCACGTTAAAAATGATTCTTTGTTTTCCCGACGACGGCTAATAAAGTCGATTCGGCGCGATATGAATATATCAGTAATCCTATAAGCTCCATGAACTGTGCGTATCAGTGCACAAACAAATCACGTTGTTCCCCGCTCACAACTGGTGTGCTCCTCTTGTCACGTGCCTTAAAATGTTAGATCATTTAACCAATGGGAGAGGCCACTTACCGTAGAAGTGTTGGGAAGCCACCGACGAGATGGGCCGATGACATAACCCGTATATTGGGAAAGAGCTGGATGAGGAATGCTCAAGATCGTAAGAAATGACGTGTGCATGAGGAGACCTACACTCAGCAGTGGGTGGACAACGGTTGAAGAAGAAGAGAGATGCCACTTACATCCCCCTCTGCCTTTTATATAATCTGATTTTATATTTGTGATTTTGTGCGTAGTTTTTTTTTAAGTTAGTGATCGGCTTTATCTTTGTGTGCGTGTATAACTTATGTTGTCTGACAATGCGTATTGCGTTAGTGAGCGCGTTTTCCTCCCACCGAAACTGGCAGACTTTTTGTATAGTTAAAAGTTAAATGCTCTGAGCTTACAGTGCGACAAGGATCTTTTTGCATGTGGTAGAAAACGGAACTAATGTCTAAACAATTAAAATTTCTTCTTTAAAACGTAGGTGGCGCCCTCACTCACGTGCAAAAAGATCCTTGTCGCTCTGTAAAATGGCTTATGCCTTTATCACGTGATTTACTAAAGTAACCAGAGTCTCCGCTAGAGGGACTAACAACCAATAGAATTTCGTTATTTGATTATTTAATTTCGTTAAAGACTACCTAAGGTGGTTGAAATATAATTTCCTCTCCCCTAAGCTATTGTAAGTCAATTCTTTTTCTCTCTTTTCGACTTTGATTGTGATTGTAGATTACACTAGTCTCAGATTCAGAATTAACGAATACCACCATCTAGCGGCAGCCCGGACAAACATATTATTGAACTGAACAGTCAATCAGTGTGTAGGTTTCTTTACGATTTTTTCCTTCATCGGAAGCAGATCGATGAAAATTATCGTATCATCGAGCGCTTTGCTGACTGACTATATATTGGGTATCACTTCAAGTACATAACTGAGGTGATAGCTATAAACTTCAAATAAATGTCAAAGGACAGACTCTTTCGTGCGCGGTCACGGGGCGGTCACCCAGGCAATAAATGTTTAATTGTTTTTTTATGACTATTGGCCGTGAAATGATCATTACTAAGTCAATTCCATTAAACAGAATTACAGTATTATTATAACCTTGTATCGGTTATAAACTAGGTACCCTAAATATCCAAAATGGTAACTTTATTTAGTATATTTTTATGAATAAGCATACTTTATGTATAAAAGTCCCACAAGATCGAAGTCCCTGGGTGCTGCTCGTATTAAATCACACAAATCCTTCCTGGAACCTTTTTAGATAGTCGTGCATAGTTATCAGTGTTTCAATTATTTAGTATCAGAATCTAAATTGAATGTAAATGTGAAAAAATAATTTATAAATATTCCAGAAAGACTCCAATTAATGAGTACAAAAGGGAATTTAAATGAAATCAATAACGGGAATAGGCGCCAACCGCTTTGTCGTGGCTTGTTCCGAAGTTCCCCTTATTGCTAAAGGCGGTCTTCCATTAGCTTTGTTGAAAAATTGCCTCCGGGTTAAGTGCAAGTACTTTCGGCATTTAAAATGTTGAAGTAGACCTTGTGGCTTTCTTTCTTTTTTTCTGTTCTTTGTAAATAAGACTGGGATCATTAACTTTAGTTGAAAGATTTATTACGTCTACAAACTTTAGCATTCATTGATAAGGCGGAAATCTGGATTCGTTTTTGCCTTTTGAGCTATGGAACGGAACCTAAATGTTATTGAGATAAGGTTTATTTTACTGAAAAACAGATAAATATGTTTGCTTTATGCAACTAGTAACAAAACATACATGTCAACAACAGCCTCAAAATATACATGCAATGGACTCTCTAAATAAGTACACGACTCCAGAATCGTATGCAAAATCACAACTGCTCACAAGATTAAATCAGGTTACATCCCACTTCTGATGACGAGGAAGGAGTCGTAAAAAAGAATTTGCATGTTACAATCAGTAAAGGTGCATTCGGGGCGTATTGTACTCAATTTGTGCTATCCGCCCCATGTAAAAACACACCGGGGCCGTTAAAACAATTTTTCACGCCGAGGCCATTGGGAGTCACTTCAAACGAATACTACCATAGTGTAAACACCCCACAACATCTCAGACATTAGAATGTGTATTGTCTAGATAGGTAGATGTCTAGACATCTGTAATGGACGGCACGCGCCATTAGCTTGAGACAAAACACTTTACTTGTTAGTGTGGAAGCCCTGTGTCAATTTGTTTTGGTTCATCGTATTATTGAGCCCGCGGAATTTATCTACAATTGTTAATATCGTGTTAGTGTTGTGTGTCAAAACGAGAGTCGCAAGCGATTGGGTTTTCGATAGTCTTCTCGTATCGAGACATTAAGGCTCATACTACCGATATTAGTTCACTGCGTAACCGCTAGGGGCGCTGTACAATATAACATTTTTACGTCGTCGATAATGAGTATTAACCCTATAAACTCATGGTAGAGCTACAGGTCCTAAGCGACGTATCAATATGAAACCTGCGCCAGTTTTTGAAGTTTGACCTTCATAAAAACAAATGTAAATGTAAATGGAAACAGCATCAAACTTCATTCAGTAGTTTTTTATTAAGAAACATCTGCTTAGCTTCTACGTATTGGCACACCCGTGACACTCCCTGTACGTGAGAGTTCGACCATAGAGGAAAAAAAACTCCTTGAGCCGGATTTTCAACATTAGGGTTGATGAGTAATAAACAATAACCAAATTTTGACTTAACTCTAAGCTCTATAGTATTTGACAATAGCACCCACCAGTCATGACATGATTGACATTTTCTTCGGTATTGGGCCTATGCATTTTTTATCTCCTATATACAGTCATAGACCTGTTAGTTATATTATACATGTATGTATATGTTTAGTCAGATGCAGAGATACCCCCCCCCCTGAGATATAATTCAGTGAGATTGGAGGGGGGGGGGGTCAGGTACATGTACACTTATTATAGATGCCTGTCTGGGGTGCCTAAGCTTCTCAATGAATGAACAGATGCGGTTT
This sequence comes from Ephestia elutella, assembly GCA_018467065.1. Taxonomy (NCBI): domain Eukaryota; kingdom Metazoa; phylum Arthropoda; class Insecta; order Lepidoptera; family Pyralidae; genus Ephestia; species Ephestia elutella. The sequence continues at coordinate 3,880,556 of CM031582.1, forward strand.
TAATAAAAAACCTCGTCAATCGAGACTGTGATGATCTTTCTTGAAAATTGGTTTAGCCCTTAGCCGCTAGTATTCAGCTTTTCTTCTAGACCTGATTCTTGAAGAAAAGATGCCCAAGGTTGCACAAACTAAATTACTGCGAATAAAGACAGCATCATTAAGCTAATTACGTAGTATAGTAAGATAACCCTTGTTGGCAAGTTTATCCATATAATTTTATGGAAAATTGAAAATATATTTTTCACTAGCTGTTACCCGCGGCTTCGCCCGCGGCAAAAAAGAATTAATCATTATCCCGCCCCTGTGAAACTGTTGCTTGAGCGCGAGTTAGCACTTTATTCACGATGGAGCGAGTTGAAAAATAGGTAAAATAGCAAAAAGGCAAAATTACAAATTCAAAGGCAAATACCGTTTATACACTCGCATATATATGTGTGCATGAAATTTAGTAAGGCTGCTTGCGTGCGTGTCGTGATTTTCAATCAAAATGGCGCGAAAATTTTATTGTTACCGTACAGCGTATAGATAGATATATTGATTGATAAATTGGTAGGGGCTGAGCTGAGGCTACCTACGGGGTCCACAGGTGGCGGATAGTGGAATGGCCTTGAGATATCAAGGTTAGCTGCGTATGCAGTCCCCGACCAAACAGCGGCAGAACTATGCAGGATGCGGCCGTATGACTGTGGGAAGGTCATATCTATAAAATGTCTGCAAAATCCAATGACGGTTCTGTGTCATGGCGAGTAAGCGCCGCCATTCAATAGGCGCTCCAGCCCCCCGAAGATGGGCAGCTGCATCATCGGTACCTGTGCGGGTGGAGATCATGGAGATTGGTACAGCCGTGGAGGATCCACAAGAAAGGACGGTAACCATACCTAACCGCCAACATACAGCGATGTGGAAAGCAAATGGAAAACTACCACATTATTATTTCCAAGCAAATCATCATGGTCGAGAAAACAAAAAATACGGCCCTCAGTCCCCGGCAGGTCTTAAGTGATCAGAGGGTGCTAAGAATCTCCGGGTCGATCATGAAGATAGGTACTTGGAATGTTTCTAGTATCTATGACGAAGGAAGATTTATTAATCTTCAAAGGGAGAGGAAACGCCTTGATATCAGCATACTTGGACTTAGTGACATCAGATGGAAAGGTACAGGTGTCCACCGCACAGAGGATGACTCTGTGCTGTACTACTCTGGAACCAACGATTCTAGACACATGTACGGAGTGGGTGTTATGATAACGAAAGAGGTTGCCAAGTCAGTGCTGAATTTCATCCCCATTTCTAACCGTGTGATGCTCCTAAAACTAAAAGGTAAACCAGTAGATATAAACATCATCCAAGTATACGCCCCGACGGCGGATAAGAAATATGACGCACTTATTGAAAATTTCTATGGGGAAATTACAGAAGCACTAAAAATGACCAAGAAACATGACCTAAATTTAGTGATGGGGGATTTCAACGCAATGGTAGGTGAAGGGTCTGTTGGAAAACATATTGGAGCCTTTGGACTTGGAGAAAGAAATGATAGAGGGGATAGGTTAGTAGAGTTCTGCCAGGAAAATAATTACATAGCTATGAATACCACCTTTAAGCTCCCGCCAAGAAGATTGTACACCTGGACACATCCCAAAGATGGTCAAGGGGGCAAAATTCTCAGGAATCAAATTGACTACATTCTTACCAATTCACGATACCGAAATAGTATAAAATCTGTACTTACATATCCTGGAGCAGATATTGGTTCTGACCACAACCCTGTTGTCGCACAAGTCAAGTTAATTCTTAAAAAGGTTCCAAGGAAACAACAGAGGAAGCGCTTTGACCCTAAACTACTACAGGAAACAACGAAAAGAACCGCTGTTGTCGAAACACTTCACCAAGAATTCGAACATCTGAATTATGAAAACCAGGACATTAACACAAAATGTAAAGCACTCACATCAGCTATCCTCAAAGCAACAGACGAAGTTCAGGGTACCAGAGACAAGAAACAGTCGTGGATGACGGACGAGATTCTGAATCTGTTCGAGGAAAGGAGAAAATGGAAGGGCGTGGATATAAGCCGCTATAGATATGTACATATTATTATCAAAAATAAGATAAAAGAAGCCAAAGCCAGCTGGTGGACAACGCAATGTATTGAAGTTGAGACGGCTATGCAGAAACACGACTCTTTCACACTACATAAGAAAGTGAAGCATATATGTGGAATGAGACGACAACAGGAACCACCTACGTTGATATTCAATAATACTCCTGTACTCGACATTAAGCAAAAGCTTGAAATTTGGGCACAATACATTGAACGGTTATTCGCCGACACAAGATCAAGTCAACCGAACTTGCCAGTTGGGTCATATACCGGGCCAGATATACAAAAATCTGAAGTAATAGCAGCCATCCATAGTTCCAAAAGTGGCAAATCGCCTGGGCCAGATAATATCCATGCAGATGTAATAAAACTTATCGCAGAAGACGACCTAGATATACTGGTAACACTGTTCAACCAAATATATTCCACGAGTATTATACCCGAACAATGGCTTGTATCCACATTTATAACTTTGCCAAAAAAACCCGGACCCAAGACTTGTGGCGACTATAAAACTATAAGCCTAATGAGTCATCTTTTAAAAATCTTCCTTAAAATTATACATGGTAGAATATACAGAAAATGTGAAGAAGATGTTAGTGACACACAATTCGGGTTCAGGAACGGTTTTGGTACAAGAGACGCTTTATTCTGCGTGCGGGTGTTGGCAAAGAGATGTTTGGATATGAATCAGGACCTGTATGTATGTTTTATTGACTTTGAAAAAGCTTTCGACAAGGTGCAGCACGAGAAGCTATTACAACTACTTGTCGACAAAGGTTTGGATTCCAGAGATATACGGATCATTGCTAACCTATATTGGAATCAGATGGCCAGTGTAAGAGTTGATGGCGAAATATCAAGATCAGCAAACGTGTGTCGGGGGGTCCGACAGGGTTGTATATTGTCACCACTTTTATTTAACCTGTATGCAGAGGAAATTTTTAAAACCGCAACAGCTGGTTTAAATGTTGGTATATCAGTAAACGGATATCACATCACCGATATACGATACGCTGACGATACGGCATTAATAAGCAGTGATATTAATAAATTGCAACTTTTGCTGGACAGGGTCAATACATGCAGCATTGATATGGGACTGCAAATAAATGTCGGTAAAACTAAATTTATGGTTGTTTCAAAGAAACCTAAGGTTGTGGGAAAGTTACTGGTGGGAAGTGAAGAGGTTGAAAGAGTCACTAAGTTCAAGTATTTAGGCAGCTGGCTGAATGTGAACGGCGATCACGCACAAGAAATTCGGGTCCGCATAGAGATGGCTAGAAGCAACTTTTTCAGAATGAGTAAGGTGATGTGCGATAGAGACCTAAGCCTCGATCTCCGTATACGGATGGTACGGTGTTACATCTTTTCAATTCTACTATACGGAGTCGAATCGTGGACCTTGACACAGAAAACCACAAAAAAGTTGGAAGCCTTCGAAACGTGGATTTATCGCCGTATGCTAAAAATATCATGGCGTGACAAAGTGTCCAACGTGAGAGTCCTTCAAAAAATGATGAAGAAAGCGGAGCTTCTCAACACCGTCAAGCGAAGAAAGTTGGAATACTTTGGCCATGTGATGCGAAACACCAAATACAGGATTTTGCAACTCATTATCCAGGGCAAAATCCAAGGCAAAAGGAGCGCAGGGAAAAGGCGCCACTCCTGGTTAAGGAACCTGCGCGACTGGTTCGGCCGCAGTACCACCTCGCTGTTTCGTTCAGCGGCCTCTAAAGTAAAAATCGCCATGATGCTGTCCAACCTCCGATAGGAGAGGAATACGAAGAAGAAGAAGATTGATAAATATATAAAATAATAAAAAAAACGTGCCAACAGGTCATAAAAAGTAACCTGAACCTAACTTATTTTCTCCCTTCAAGTCTTTCCGGGCAATAATTAAAAAAAAATAACCTGAACCTAACTTATTTTCTGCCTTTAAGTCTTTCCGGGCAGTAATAAAAAAAAATAACCTGAACCTAACTTCGTTTCCGCCTTCAAAGTCTTTCTGGGCGGTCTAAAAAAAAACCTAAACCTAACTACTACTACATTATCTTAGCTTTTTAATATACAAAGTTTAACACTCAAAAAATTTACAATTTTGAAAACATTGCTTATTTTTAAACCAACCGCGAATTGGACCAACTGCGAATTGAACCAACCGCAAATTGGACAAACCGCGAATGGGTCATTTTTTGGAACTTTGGACCAATCGCGCCTAAACCGTGTTAGTGATGTCTACAGCGAAGTACTGGGCGGGGTGGGGTGCGGTATTTGAAATGAGTGCGGGGTGGTGAGCGACCGATATGTACGTTAGTACTACTTACTATTCAGTGGCGCTTCTGTTTTCGCTACACTATATGGTATACATAAACATTTATAAGAATATTACTCGAAAGAACATTCTTCGCGAAAAAATATAGAAAGAACTTGTCCGCGGTAAAGTGCCATCTCGTGGCAGGCCGTGAGATCTAAAGGTAAGTATTTAATTAAAGCGCCATCTAATGACAAATTAGATGTAATGGAAAAAATTTAGTGTACCTCATACAACTATGTTGCGCGCCCCGCTTCCGCACGCAATGTACATCACAACAAACTCACTGATGTTCCTTCACACACATAATATATAGAAGTTTGAGCAGAGTGCCATTAGTCCGTGCACTCAGCAGCGGTCCGCACACCTCGACGTATCCGGGCATACTGCCGGCCGCCCGGTGCAACGGCCCATTTTATATGGAAGTAGTGGGGAGGATGGATGCGGGCAGCGCAGGACCGGTCGTTGTGGAAATCCTTGGGGGAGGCCTTTGTCCCGCAGTGGACGTCTTTCGGCTGAGAGAGAGAGAGTGGGGAGGCTGTCGTAACGTCACTTTGATGTAACGTCACTTTGATGTAACGTCACTTTGACGTAACGTCATTTTGACATGACGTCTATTTTGTCAAATAATAGATGGCGTTACTATAATTGGTATCCCATGCCCACGGGAACCCTTTTTTCCGGGATAAAAAGTAGCCTTTGTGCTATTCCAGGTCATTATCTACCTCTGTACCAAATTTCATCGAAATCCGTCCAGTAGATTTTGCGTGATTGAGTAACAAACATCTTCACAAACTCACAAATTCACAAACTCACATCCAAACTTTCGCATTTATAATATTAGTATGGATATTTCGGTTTATACATATATGTACTTACAGCAATAATGCACAATTGCACTTTATGCTTAATGCTTTAGGTACTTACCTACCATTGAGATATTATATGTAATAATGTTAGCTAAAGTCCTTACTTACCATTGTACTAATTGAAACATACATATTTTTTTGTACTTAATAGCAATTTATATTTTTTGTTTCAGGTAAGTCTACAAAGGATTTGACACACTAAGTCTGTGATTTGACATAAATGTCTGCTCGGGCTCAAAGCCAGCAAGTGGTAAGTAATGTACGTCTTTTAGTTTCATGACTTATAATAGAAATTTTAATGGAAAGGTGAAGGTAAGAAGAGTTCCAGGGAGACCGAGAAAGAGTTATGTAAGTAAGCCAACTTAAAGAGAAGGCAGGCGTCGTGTCGTAGTCGAGAACTCACGGCACACTTGAATACATACATACATACACGGCACAGCGGTTGAAAACCACTAGCCTAAAGCTGCAAGCCGAAGTAAATAAAAAAAATACTGATAGTGACGCATTTCTTGCCATTGCCAATTAACACCGCAATCTGGACATACCAAAATGAATGACGATGGAAAAATAGTGGCATTGGTCCACACTGGTCGAAATTAGAACCTTTTTCCCAATGGTGGACAATGGAGGTAGGTGTACAAGCACTTTGTCCATCATAAGAGTAGGCCTAACCAGGTTTAACCCATGTCTCACAATGTAAATCAGTAAATTACTACGCCTTTTTCCAAACCATTGATTTTAACATCATCCGATTTCTATTAGCGAGCATGGCAAATTGAATTCAAAGTAGTGGCGTAGAAAATTACGCCTTATTTGTATTATCCACATGGTCGTGATTGCTTTTAGAGTAGGGTCTTTCAATGACATTTCCAAGGAGAGCCAACGCATATAGATTCGTCCCTAGGCCTCGGTGACATCTATCAGATTTGCAATTTATTAGAAGTCGGATTTCTGAATAAAAATGTTTATGATAATCTTGGGAATTATTTTCTAAATCCCAACTTTGATGTATTTGAAGCCAATTTATTTTTGGGATTACAATTTATTGTTTTTTAATTCTTTTGTGATAAATGTTAAAGAAAATTTGCCTATAACTCTTTTTCGGGCTATATTTCTAGGAATAATTTAAAAGATAGAATTATTGGGTGGTTAGTAGTTTTTTTAAGTTTAGTTTTTAATTCAATTTAAGTATAAAAAGATTTACTTACTCTGGTTTTTGGAGAAGGATAAAGACTATTTTTAAACGCAAATATTTATTGCGATGTTACAAACATACATTTGTGAGATGTTCTGCTTAGAAAAACATACATATGTAGCACTTTTTAATCAAAAATACAAATTAAAACGAAAAATTTAGGTATTTATACAATTAACTTATATATATGTTATTTATTATTTAAATTTTTATTTAAACATAATACTTACAGGCACAATTTCTTGATTACTAAAACTAAAATTTGATTGGCATATTGTAACAAAATATTTTGAAATTTTAAGGGTTTCATAACCACTTAATTTAAAATCGAAAAACTTCCGTAAACAAAGATATATTATGATGGAAGGTTTTTGTACTTAGTTTTCACAAACACATCAAACTTTTTCATTAAAAAAAGAATAAAAAAAATACCGTAATAATATTATGTACTCAAAGCTTATAGTCCAATTTTTGTCATATTAAGTCCATATGATATCCGATAATACAACAAAAAAGGTTCGAGGTTGAACAACAATCCATACTCCATACTAATATTATAAATGCGAAAGTTTGGATGTGAGTTTGTGAATTTGTGAGTTTGTGAGGATGTTTGTTACTCAATCACGCAAAATCTACTGGACGGATTTCGATGAAATTTGGTACAGAGGTAGATAATGACCTGGAATAGCACATAGGCTACTTTTTATCCCGGGAAAAAGCACTGTTCCCGTGGGAAATTCACGCGGGCGAAGCCGCGGGCAAAAGCTAGTCCTTAATATATTAACAACAAATCAATGAACTTACTACTAGGTAAGTGACCCCAAATAAATTGGGAAAATTGGGATAAATGCAAGGAAGAAGAGAGAAGAATATTCAACAAAGCCCTAACGCACAATACCAGACTATATCTTACTAAAAACTATTCTTAAAATACTAAAATTTGGCACAAAATCAAGAGTAGACTTAACCCTACAATTTTTGTAGCTGACGACACTGAAACTGGAACCTTATAGTATTTAGAATAGAGTTGATTCCATAAAGTCATTCTTTGCGTGTGTGGGCTGATCTTTGCTTCTTCCACCATGGGGTGGCCTGGGGAGCCTCCGAAGTAGAAGTAGTTGTATGAAGAGTTTGAAACCGCGAGCCACTGGGCTGTTCCGTCCCGTGGCGTTGCAAAATTTGGTATACTGAAAGTAAAAAAAAATAAAAATCGATATAGACCCAAAGAATATATAGAATACATAGAAGAAAGAACGCACCGAGTTGCGCACCGAGAATTTTGAATATATACCGTTTTAAACTTTGCTCTAGAAAAACCACAGAGCATGTACAGAGTAGATATATTTTCCAAGAGAAAAAAACCCACATATTTTCTACCGTTAAAAGTTCGTAAATGTTATTTATAATAATCTATACAATAT